>JAJIBD010023737.1:12500-21495 GCA_021461705.1 Cryptotis parvus | reverse complement strand
AGAGATCCAACATGAGCAGGCAATTACACCAGTAAGATGTATCTAGTCCCACGATGGTTATGGCAGCATGAGAATATGTATACCAGCCAGTATAGAATACATGGTCAGTTGAACTGCCGCATTCAAACTGTCCTCCTCCTATCTACAAAGCGGCCTGCAGGAGGCATCTCCAAGCCAGATGCAGAGGCTCTGGGCAGCAGTGTACTGCAACATTTCACCATCTTGGGAACAGTAGGACAAGGACATGCAGAACTTTCATCATGGCTTCTAAAATGTCTTGCATCCTGTGTGAGTTCTCAGGACTGGAGGGGTAGCTATTGAGAGCTTTGTGTGAGTTCTCAGGGCTGGAGGGGTAGCAATTGAGAGCTTTGTTTCCTCAGTGCTTAGTTCCCACATACCCATCTTCATTGTGGGTCCCATCTTTCTAAATGTGAGTAAATGTGACTCAGAACTTCAAAGTACATTTTCGTGCAGGATGGCCTCTAGCAACGAGTCACTGAATTGGCTGTTCAGCTAGGAAAAGCCAGAGTCAAGCCAGCATGCCTTCCATTGCCTGTAGAAAAATAAGCTGTTTTTAGTTTGTTTTTACCACCTCTGCCTTCTGTTGTAGAGCAACACTGGCCAGGTGTTAGGATAATAAACTCCTTGAGGACATTTTGGGACCCCATATAGTATCTACCATATTTTCAGTATGTGCTTGATGAATTATTACCCAGTTAAGTTTGAATTCTATAAAGAAAAAACAATCATTTGCTATTAGGATGAATTTTTTTAAATCTTATTTTTAGATTTTTGCGGTAAGGGGTAGTACTATGTTTAGGGGGCACATCTGCCAGTGCTCAGGAACACTCCTGGCTCTGTGCTCGGATCACTCCTGACAGGACCATATTTGTTGCCGAAGATCAAACCCAAAGTCAGCCATGTGCAAAGACAAGCACCTGACCCACTGTACTGTCTCCCTTACATTCATATGTACATTCACGGGAGTTAAATGAGTTTGTTTCATTCAGGTTTATAGTGAATGGTTGAAAATTGTACTTTAAAGATACATTCAGTAGGAAATTATGTTTGTTAAGCATTACAGTTTTTCCTTACTGTCCTGCCATTAGAAAACTGGAAATCTTGAAAATTAAGATCATTTTTATAAAATATATCAGAACATTAAAGAAGTTCCAAAATTTCTGTGAGCAGCATTAACTATTCTCAGATGATACCCTGTATAGTTATTTATTTACTTACTCGGCCCCACGTAGAAGTGACCCATGGAGCTGACCTCCCGGTAAGGGCTCGGCAGGCAGTCCAACATTGCTCCAAGGGTTCGCTCACACGTGGGGAGGGGCCACGCTGGTCGGACTTGGAGTGGAGATTTGGGCTCTTCTGCCCTTTCCTCAACCTCCATGCCAGCTACCCTGGAAGAGAGACCCACGCCAGACCCATAGCTTTGTTGACATTCTTAGATAGTACTGATTTTAGAATCAGGTAATTTCTGATCTTTCCAGATCTTTCACATTTATACACTGTATACAGTTCTAGCCGGTTCTAACTGATACCTATCATCTTAGTAAGCCTAGCAGGAAGCCAGAGCAACCCACACATCAAGAGGTCAGTCATTCAACATCCAGACTCCACAGCTACTCAGCTCCACCCAAGAGAAAGCCTGATCTTTCCCTTTAAGTTTCATCAGTAAATGCTCGAAATGAGAGCCTTCTACTAAAAGTATACCACCTACATGGCAGAGCCTGGCAAGCTACCCGTGTTTTATTTGATATGCCAAAAACTGGTAACAATTATGGTCTTCAATTCCATGACCTGAAGTATGGTTTGAGGCTCTTCCTGTGCCCTTCGGCTGCACTTGCTTGTGACAGGACTTATGGAGATGTTACTGTTGCCCTCTTGAGCAAATCAATGAACAATGGGAAGACAGTGATACAGTGATTACTTACTTATTTGTTTGTTTATTTGTTGCTTTTGGGGTCACACCCGGTGATGCTCAGGGGTTACTCCTGACTCTTCGCTCAGGAATTACTCCTGGTGGTGTTTGGGGGACCATATGGGATGCTGGGGATCAAACCCGGGTCAGCCACATGCAAGGCAAACGCCCTACCCACTGAGCTATCGCTCCAGCTCTGTATTTTTTTCAAAGCAATGTAACGTTTATTGGCCGAAATTTGCTTAGAAAGATGTAAGAGTAGAGAGAGGGGTAAATATGCAAGCAAGAAACATAGAGACAAGGAAATAAGATACATATTCAAGGGAGAACATGGGCTTGAAGAGCAAGCCTCTCTTGCTTATGTAAATAGTCAAGGTCTTATGTAAATAGTCAAGGTCTATTTTTGCCTTTCTACTTAGATCCCTTGAAAATAACTGATGAAGGAAGCTTGTGAATAGCAGTATTTTGCACTCCAGGTGCAATTTCTCAAACTTCCTCTTATTTTCCATTTGGAGCCTGATTCTTTTAATGAGTACTCGAGTAATAAATGAGGAAATGGCTTAAATTAAGTATGTTTACTTTGGGGGAGGGTGTTTCCCAGTAGCACTTGGTGGCCTGTGGGAGTGCCGCTCCTCCATGATACTCAGTTCTCTAGGCCTGATAGTTGTGTCCTTGGACCCCTCCATGTGGTGCTACCGCCTGGGGGTGCTCAGGAGCCACAAGAGTGAAAGCAATGCAGGGAAGGCAACGCAGACCAAGGTCTGAACTCAGAACATGTGCTCCAGCCCTTTGAGCTATTTCCTCACCCCAAGATTGTTTGCTTTTGTAAGCAACCTTGCAATGCTTTCAGAAATGATCTATCACAAAGATTAGCTATGTTATTTGCAGTATGGCACAAACCTCCCAGGCAATAATCCATAGTGTATGTCATTAGGTTATGTTAAAATCAACCCCAGGTCTTTGTAATATTTGTAGAGATTGTTATATTTTAGAGTGAGGGTCATGCTCCGGATAGCATAATGAAAATGTCGCTAACCTTTGGTCACATGTGGATCTAAACTCTAGAAGGCAACATGGGATCATCTAAGTCATAGAAAAATTTTTTTTCAACCTGAAAAAAAAGGAAATATGTAGAGTGGGCTGCTAAATATTTTTGTCATCTTGGAAATGACATGTCCGGTGATGGAATAGGGTTTCACATGTGGCAATTAGCTTGAAGCAAATTTATGTTAAGAATTTAAACCTTAGCCCTAGAGAAATTGAAACTCAACTTGTTGGCACCGCTGAGTGTTTACAGAAATACAGAAACAACTATTAAAGTTTCATTGGCTGTGAACTTGAGAATTTTAATTTAATAGATTCTACTAAAGAGTAGAATCTTTCAAAGTGGTAGATAGCCAGATTCTTTAGCAGTGTCTAGCTTGCACTCCACTCTTTCATAGCAATGCTCTCATTAGAGATATTTATTTTCTTGGTTTTTGGCTTAAGAAAATTATATGTGAGACCCAAAAAAAAAAAAAAAAAGAAAAATTATGTGAAATGTAAAATGAGAATTTTCTCTGTAATACTTAAAGAATATATTTGAACTTAGTTTTATATCTACTCACTAAATTTATCCATTCTGGTCAGATTATACGATAATTTGTAGCCAACTTTATCTTTTCTAAGGAATTTTAATAAAGTATGAATTTAAATTTCTAAGTGATCACTGATTTAAAAAAAATATGTATTCAGACTTTTTGAGTCACACTCAGCAATGCTTAGGGTTACTCCTGGCTCTGCACTCAGGAATTGCTCCTGGCAGTGCTTGGGGGACCATATGAGATGCCAGGAATTGACTTAGGTCGTCCATGTTCAAGGCAGATGCCCTCCCTGCTGTGCTATTGGTACAGCCCCCATTATTATTTTGTTTATTTTTTATTTATTCATTTTGTTTGTTTGTTTGTTTTTTCTTTTGGGGTCATACCCGGCTATGCTCAGGGGTTACTCCAGGCGCTTTGCTCAGGAATTACTCCTGGCAGTGCTCATGGGACCATCTGGGATTCTGGGGATCAAACCTAGGTCGGCCATGTGCAAGGCAAACGCCCTACTTGCTGGGCTATCGCTCCGGCCCCTGTTTATAAAGGTCTTCAACCTTCTCTCCCATCAGATTTGTCACTGTGATTTACAAGTACCAAAATATATGAATTCTGTGTGTATTCTCATACCCTCTCTACACCGCCTTGTAGATAACTAGTTTATTCTTAACTCCCGCTACACTTACGTAAAAATCTTTCAGAAACTTTTCATCTCGGTTCTAATTAGTCCTGATAGTTAACCAAATTTATTTTATTTTATTTTATCTGGAGGGGTCCATACCGCCTCTCTCTGTCTCTCTGGCCTCTGTTCCCAGTGCCTTTAACAATATCTGCTGTGTTCTCTCTTGAGTGAAGACACTTGAGTGTCTTAAGAAAAATTATATGTGAGACTCAAAATATCTTATTTAGGTTCAAATAAAATATTTCCCTAGGACGTTAGTGTCCTCACCTGGACCAACCACAGAAATGGCTAGTAAGGGTTTGTGGCAAATAACAGTTTGCTAAAATTATAGAATTTTTTGCTGTGGTTAGTTTATGCATCTTTAAGGAGTTTTTCTGAGAAATAATGTATTCTGCAAAGTGGTACTTGCTAGTAAATGTGTTGGGACCAGAAAAATAGTATAGTGGTAGAGCATCTGCCTTGCATGTACCAGCCTGGGATTGGGTATCAAATCTCAGAAAGCAAAAAAGAAAGGAAAAGAAAATTATGCAAAATATAAAATGAGAATTTCCCTTATAATACTTAAAGAATTAAGTATTATGGCTCCTTATAGTACCCCTAGCTCCATATATGGTCCTCAAGTCCCACCAGCATGTCCCTGACTTAGAGCCAGAGTAAGTACCACCAGATGTGACCCCCAAATAGTTAAGATATAGAAATCTACTGATTAAGCACTTTAATTTTGATTTAACACCAAAGGAAGCATGTGCTTTGACTGAAGTTTCTTACATTGGAAGTCCAGGGAGATGGAGGGATTTTAAGAACCACATTAGTAAGGGGAGAGCTAGAGTTGCATATGATGCACCTAGATGCTAGAGTCACTCTGGCCTGAAAGGACATTTGAGCTGGTATGGGACAAGAATGTTTTGCTTAGCTTTAGATTTTTATCATGAAACTTTTTATAATGATGGATGGTAGGTTGTTTTTGTTTTGAATTGGTAGCCCCCAAAACTGAGACATATCTGTGAACTTCTGTTGCCCAGCAGACTAACTCTTCATGGTTCAAAAATCATCTTGAAAGTAACAAGACTGAACTGTGCATGCAAAACTCATTTAAATAAAATGTGTGTGTGTGTGTATGTGTGTCTCAGTGTGGCTGTAGGAAGTCCAGTTTTATTAAAGAAGTTCAATGACTTTGTCCAAGCTAAAGTTTCTATAAGAATTGGTATTTTAGTAAACCCTTTTCCATGGTTTGAGTAAGTAACTAAAAGAATTGTGTGTTATCATTTAGCCCACAATAACAAGTTTTATCATTTAGCTCACCAGTAACACTCTGAGATTACACTATCACTGTCTGTTTCCCAAGCATGGAAATGAGAAATCAGCGTTTAGGAATTGTCCGATCACAGACCAGTGAATGATGAAGCAAGCAAGACTCCAACTTCAGTGTGTTAGATTACTGACCCAAGAAACTACTATAAATTGCTGCTTTGTTAAAACATGTGTTAAATGTTCCTAATATGTGCTTGACAGCTTTTCTTTATAGTTTATGTAGTTACTCTTTAATCAGTTATTTGTAGCCGACTTAAGAATAACCCCTAGTAGTATAAGCAATTAAAAAATAATTGTAGCTGCAGGATTATCTATTGAAGTCTGACCTCTTTAAGAAGCTGGAAAACTGAGGTCTACAAGCTAAAAAAAAAGCAATATCGCTATGAATAAAAGTGTGCATCTTTTTTTTTTTTTTTGCTTTTTTTGGGTCACACGGCAATGCTCAGGGGTTTCTCCTGGCTCTGCACTCAGGAATTACTCCCGGCAGTGCTCAGGGACTATATGGGATGCCGGGGATTGGGACCCAGGCCGGCACAGGCCGGCCATGTGCAAGGCAAAGGCCCTACCTGCTGGACTATTGCTCTGGCCCAAGTGTGCATCTTTTAAGGTCAACCCTAAGTAAAATCCAGTGGTTCTAATTAAAATCACGCAGCAGACCAGACTTTCATTGCATTTAAATAAGATACTTGAAAAGTAATTCACTGCAAATTTTTTGTTGATTTTTGTTGGTTTGATTTGGTTTGGGGGCCACACCCTGCAGTGCTCAGGGGGTCTCTCCTAGATAACTCAGGGACCCTATGTGGTGCCAGGTATTAAATTTTATTTTAGGTCTGGAGACCTAGTGCACAGGCCAGTTGTCTTGCACATGGACAACCCAAGTTCAATCCCTGTTGCTCCATATGGTTCCTCTCGAGCCCTGCCAGGAGTGATCTTTGAGCACTGAGCCAGGAGTAAGCCCTGAGCACTGCTGGATATGGTCCCAAAACAAACAGAAAAATTATTTCAGCTAAAATACTTAAAATGTGTAATACACACAAAATCATTTACTAAAACATGAAATAATTAAAAACATTCTCTATTTTGAAAATGCCTCAATAAATAATATTATGATTCAATCAAAATATGAAGATAAATTACTGCTATTTGAAAAGTTCCTATTTGAGAATAAATATTATCCTAAGAAAAAGTTATGCCCATTTTATAAGTTAACCTTGTATTCTGGTATTTAATTTGATACCATTTTTCTCATATAATTATTGCTAACTTTAAGATAAAAGATTATCTCAAAGGGAAATGTTTAAAAGATTTGAAATTTTTCATCTTTTAAGTGCTGGAATCAGTTTGAAAGTATTGTGGGCACATCTGTATTCCATTACACAGAGGAAAGAAAGTATGCATTCTGTAGCTTACGCCACTAGCATAGCTATTACAGGAAAACATAATTTATTTTTGAGATTTATTTTTAATATGAAAAGTATTCTATGGTTTAAAAATTAAGAATTTTTACTTTATTTATGGGATGGGGTAGGATCAAACAGAAAAGTTTTGGATTTGTAATCGTTCTTTCACTTGTCATTTAAAATAGATATCAGCTTTTAGAGCGATTTTGATTTCTTTTTATGTACTTCTTTTTTCCCCAATTTGAAAACTGAAAATATGAGAGAAAGTTCAGAACACAGAGATGTCACTATCCCAGGAACTCTTAGGAAGTCTGTAGCAAGTTATGGTCAGTTCTCAGTTAGGGTCAAATGATGTTACTGGTTAGTAACAAAGTTTGTGAGCAGTTTACCCTTCAAACATCACAGCAGAGTCAAATGCTTGATGAGTACAGCCTTACTCTTGACCACTTGTATTCTATTGTTTTAAGAGGGAGAAGGATGGGACTAGAGCTGTCAGTCTGGGCTCTGTTTGCATGTATCATCTTTCATTGGTAGAAATGGAGAATGTGGAGAACTTCTTCACCACTGTAGAGTGCCTGTTCTCAACGTTTTCCTTTCATGTGACATGATACGCATATGCCAACACAGTCCTATCAGCAGTTTTTAGTGAGCTAGCTAAATTCCACCCCTTTCATTCTCTATCTTAGACCTATAGATGCGCCTCTCAGCCCCACGTGGAAGCAACCCATGGAGCCGACCTCTGGTGGTTCGTAAGGGGCTCAGCCAGCCTCTGGCCGAGTCCAACATTGCACCAAGGGTTCACTCACACGTGCTGGGGAGGGGCCACACTGGCCGAACTTGGAGGGGGTATTTGGTCTCCTCCGCCTTTCCTCCCACCTCCAAGCTAGCTAGCCCGAAGAGAGACATGCCACACCCACAGCTCCGCCGGCGCAGCTACAGAGCGGCACAACAGTCTTAGAGAGTACTAGATGTTAGGATCAGGTCCTTCCCAGGATCTTTCACATTTATACACTGTATACAGTACTAGGCAGGTTCTAGTTGTGACCTGTCATCCCAGTGAGCCTAGCAGGAAGCCAGAGCAACCCCACACCATGATTCAGTCATTCTCAACATCCAGACTCCACAGCTCCTCAGAGCTCCACACAAGAGAAAACCTGATCTTCCCCCTTTAAGTTTCATCAGTAAATGCCCCAGATGAGAGCCTTCTACTGAGACTATACCACCTACACGGCAGAGCCTGGCAGGCTACCCGTGTTTTATTTGATACGCCAAAAAAACCAGTAACAATTACGGACCTCTTTCCCATGACCTGAAGAAATGGTTTGAGGCTTTTCCTGTTCCTGGAGCAAGCAGATGCCCTGGGGTACACTTGCTTCCAACAGGACATATGGAGATGTTACTGGCGCCTGCTCGAGCAAATTAATGAACAAGTGATACAAGTGAAGTTGACAATTTAGAGAATATTTGTGTATGATTACCTGTTAAATTTTGGCGCCTCTGTCATGATACCATGACATATAAACTCTGTGTTAAATTTAGTGGTTTGGGGCCGGAGCAATAGCACAGTGGGTAGGGCATTTGCCTTGCACATGGCCGACCCAGGTTCGATCCCGGCATCCCATATGGTCCCCGAGCACCGCCAGGAGTAATTCCTGAGCAAAGAGCCAGGAGTAACCCCTGAGCATCGCCGGTGTGTCACCCAAAAACAAAACAAAACAAACAAACAAACAAATAAATAAATAAATGAATTTAGTGGTTTGTCTCATTCAAAAGCTGAAACTTTTTTTTTTTGCTTTGGATTTTTCGCTTTTATTTATTTATTTTTATTTATTTATTTATTTATTTATTGATTTATTTATTTGGCTTTTTGGGTCACACCCGGCAATGCTCAGGGGTTTCTCCTGGCTCTGCACTCAGGAATCACTCCTGGCGGTACTCAGGGGACCATATGGGATACCGGGATCGAACCCAGGTCAGCATGGGCCGGCCGCTGCAAGGCAAATGCCCTACCCGCTGGGCTATCGCTCGGGCCCTGAATTTTTCATTTTTAATTTCAAAATAAAGGAAGGTCCATTGTATAGCAATATAAGTTTCT
>JAJIBD010023737.1:0-10000 GCA_021461705.1 Cryptotis parvus | reverse complement strand
GTTTGACTTATTTACAGGAAGCGCAGATGATTTGTGCTTTTTAGTATAAAAGATCATTTAGAATTAGAGCTGATGAAAAAAAAGAACTGAAGGGAATCTGACAGAATTTTCATGACCAGTTTTCTGTTGTCCCATAAATATACCTTTCAAATAATGCCAAATCTTCCTATATGGACGTTGCTTTGTATAAGCACTTGAAGGTGTCTATGAGTCTGTACTTTTACTGTGTTAGGTAGCCTATAGGGTGTTCCCTGAAGGCATAAGACTTGTGTAGGAATAAAGCATTTTCTTTAGAAAACCTCAAATTTTCCCTTTCTCCAAAGGCCAGAAAAGACTGTTTTGTTTTTTAGTTCATGGCACAAGGTATCTCTCTTCTGGTTTGGAGAAAAATGTGTTTCTGGGCTGAGATTCAGCAGTTTTCACACTTGATTTTTGTTTTAATATTTATTATGATTGTAGATTGCCATCATTAAATTTTTTATAAGTATACCTGTATTGATGGGTGCTTGGCAAGTTCTGGTTTTTGCTTTTAAGAAATAAAGTTGACTGTGAAAGACTTTTAAGTATTTAAGGTAGCCCTTAAGCTCAAGATGCAGCCAGCCACTGACCTTGTTTATCAGTCCAATGTGAAGGGCTCAGAATGATAGTGCTTGCATTATAGGCCCGTATTTGCCAGTTAGTCAGCAGATTTTAATATTACTTGTAATATTTCTGTCTACGGAAATAAATAATCTGTTCAAAAGAGGAAAGCTAGGTAACTTTGGTTAGCAAAGAAAGGGAAAGCATCCTCCCACACTGCACTGCCAAATAGTACAAAGCCTCATTAACTTAGTCAAAAATATATATTTTTTTATCTAATTCAACTCAAAGTTAGGATGCCTCTGGATTTTGAAAAGGAATCCGCCTAAATTGATTACATGCATTATATACAAATATCTGGTTTAGCAGCCACTCACACAGTAGCCTTGACTTGTTGTTGCTGTTGTTGTTGTTGCTACTGCTGCTGCTGCCGCCACCAGAGGCGGTGGGTGACTTCCCTAGTGATACTTTGCTACCTGGGCTGGTTGTTCTAGGTAGGAGCCTTAGGATATGGTGCTGAGAATTACCTGAGCTAATCACAACGGTGCTCCAGGCCTCCAATACCACATCTTGCATTGTTGGGGGATCTCTACCACTGTACCTGGCAACTCAGGGTACCATGTAGAGCAGGAGATTGAATAGGGTATCAGCCATGTGCTAACTGGTTATAAACCCTTCAGAATTTCCTCTGCTTCTCTGTGTACTACTTTCCTTCTCACAGTGAAGATAATACTCAGTAATCAAAACTGTCTTGTAACCTTGACCATTTCTTACTGTTAAATAGTTATCCTGTTTCCTTATAGAAAACTCAGGTTCTCTGTTTTCCATATTAAGAAATATAAAAGCGGAGTGACTTGCTGTCACGGTGATTCATGAACATGTTGATTTACTGGGAGGGATGGAGAGTTGGGAGTAGTAATGGGAGGGCAGAAAGGCATACTCTACATCGTCAAGGGACAATTTTCAGGAGTGAAACTGTCTTCTTGCTAGTCAAGACAACTCCTTTAAAGAAAGGCCCTATTTCTGCTCTGTATTTCCTGTGAAGGGAAAGAAATGGTGATTACCTAGTTTTGTGTCAACCCACATGCACTCAGCATATACCGAATTCCTCAATTTTAAGTTTAAAATATGGAAAATTGTATTCCAGCCACATTTGGCTAGCCTATGTGATAGCAAGCTATTCAGTGGCACAGGCGTAGGGTCAAAACCACACAGTGAAGTGACCATTCCCAAGTCTTCCACAGAGTCAAGGAGGATGTTACCTCACAGAATATAATTGCAACTCTTAGACATCATTTCTCTGTTTATTGTGGCGAAAATTGTATATCCCAGCTGCCTAGGACATGGCATGGTTTGTACCATGAGCAGTCCCATTGGTATGCATCAGAAGGGAAGAAAAAAGAAGGAAAAACAATATGCCAAACAGAAACAGTATAAACACTTGGCTTTATATTTGCTTTCTTTCTTTTTCCCCCTAGGGAAAAGTGAATCTGTCAGGAACATTGGCAATGAAAATTAAGCTCTTCTGGAGGAGGAAGAAGGTGGAAATTTCCAGACAGTTGCTGAGGACTATGCATTGACTAGCCTGATGGATGCTTGGGATATTGTTCGTTGGTTGGAATTTTTTGTTTCTCTGAAAATAATTAAACAATCCAAGTTTTACACACATACACACATTTTTTGGTTATTGATTTGCATAGTACTTATTTTAATATACTTAATTCTCTAGATTTAAAACTTTTTTTCATGTTTTTATGTAAGAGCAGCCCTGTGTCCTTGACAAGTTTACTTCTCTTTAGTGGAAACTCACTAAGTAGAAAGACCATGCAGCATGCTGTAAAGCCACAGGATGACTGGACCATTAGTTGCCCATTCAAGTCTTAGCATTATATCATATAACCTTTATATGTGATGCAACCTCAACTGAGAAGATTTTTCATGCATACACAACGCCCTGTGTACAAGGCTGAATAAATATAAGTAACTGCAGTATCTTATGTCCAGTACAGAAAATCGATGGTTCCACGTTGTTGTTCGAATTTTCTATGCTCATAACTGGCTCTTCTTGTTCACACAGTGAGCTGTGACTTACTAGGAATTCTGTGCCTTTCATCCCATTCCCATTCCACTCTTGTCACTATACACAGGGTGTTGTGATGAGCAGTTTGATGCCGTGTTTGGAAATAGCTAACAATAGCTAAAACAGAAAACTTGAAACTCTTCAAAGGAATGTATATGTGTATTTATGTATATTCATGGTTTAATTTATATCTTATGGCAGCTCTGTGTACATTATGATCTCACATACTGGAATTAAAGTTTCCTAGTTTTATTGGAATTTATACGGTTATGAAATTGCAATATGACTATAAAAGAGTAAAAAGATTATTACATCTGTATTGCATCTGTGTACTTAATGGTTACAAAAGCAATGATAAAATTGGAAAATTAGGATAAATTTTAGACCAGAAGAAACCAGAGGCAATAATTAAAAGAAGATAAGAAAAATGAAAACATAATGAGAAGATGATCATAAGAGAACTTAAATAACAGAATATAACTGGAGGAAAAAAGTGAAGAAAATCCATGTATACCACATAACCCTGGTGGAGTGACTAGAGTGATCAGAGTGTGGGTAGGGCGTTTGCCTTGCATGTGGCTAACCTAGGTTTGATACCCGGCATCCTTTAGCACCAAGAGGAGTGATCTCTAAGATGAGAGCTAGGAGTAAGCCCTGGGCACAACTGGTGTAACCCAATGATCAAAAAACAAAAAGCCCTGAGGGTGAGGGGTATAACAGTGAAAACATGATTTATAGAAAATAAAGCTTACAATTTGTGGAATATATAGCAGCTTCAGGGGTCTACTAATAAAATCTAACAAAAAGTGTTAGAATTATTCACAGTATTGCTGGAGAAAGAATTAAACAGAATTTTAAAGGATTTGAATTTCATTTTAAACTGAAATTTATTCAACTGTTCAGAAATGGGGGAGAGGAAGAAATAGGGGAAATTGACTCAAATGTGTCATAATTGTCACTGGAAAAAGTGGGATAAAGTACACATACACAGATAATTGTTACTTCAATGTCAGGGTGGGAGAGGAATTTCCTGATAATGAAATCTGTTATGATGTAGTATGATTTCCAAGAAAACTTGAATTCTGTCCTTTCTAGAATTTAAAGTGAAAACTGGACATAGCCCAAAGAGTTGTCCTACACTTCCCCCTTGCCCAGGAGGGAAAAAACAAAAGCTACATGATCTAATGCATTGTTTCCGTATGTATTGCCTAGGAATTCTATTCGACTTTTGTAAATTATTCCTTAGGAAAGTATTGAGCTAGCAGTTCCCCATAAATAAATCTATCAGCTCACTTGATTAATATGCACATTTATTCCCACATGATTTGCAATAAACATGTGTTTCAATGAATAACCATGTCAACTGCGTGGAGGGGGTGAAATTGGAATAATTCAGAGAGCCGTCAAAGATTTTAGTATTAAGACCCATTTTCTTTTTTTAGAAACCCTTTCCAGTTTGAATTCTTAACAAATTCTTATGAATAAACAAACTCCCTGAGCATGTTAAGTTCAACATTTCTGCATTTTATTCACAAATTACATTTTTAAAGGCGAAAAGGTCCATCTAGGCTGCTTTATTTTTAAGCAATGATTTAAAATGAAATTAGGTTTTTCATATTGATGTCTACTAAATATGGGATTAATTTCTATAAATTAAAATAAGCAAAGCTTGTTCCTGCTCATAGTGCAAATATTAATGGAGTTTAGGGGCTCTAGAAATAGAACAGTTTGGTAGGATGCTTGCCATGCCTGAGGTTCACCTTGGGTTCAGTCCCTCAGGCCCCATAAGGTCCCTAAGCCCTGTCAGAAGTGATCCCTGAGCAATGGCCAGGGATAACCCCTGAGAACTGTTAGGTGTGGCCCAAAAATCAAAAAGAAAGAGATAGTTTAATAATCCTTATGATTCTAAAATTTAATCTATCTAGTTTTTTTTCGAGCAGAAAATAGAATTCAGGCTTCATGAAAAAAGCCTTACCTATAATGGCAGTTTTCCTTATACATTTTGATTAGTTATATATACTTTGTATTGGGATATGACATATCTGCTGATCAGTATATAATGTGTTGTCTGATTCAGTATTTGTCATTAGGCTCTATAATACCTGTTCTGCTTTTCTTAAATCATACTGTCATATTTAATATTTCAACTGCTGGCCTTTTTTTTTTCTTTATTTTTAGCTTTTTGGGTCCCTCCCTTACACGGTAAAGCCTGGCAAGCTACCTGTGTTATGCCAAAAACTAGTAACAATTATGGACCTCAGTTCCATGACCTGAAGAATGGTTTCGGCTCCTCCTGTCCCTGGAGCAAGTAGGATGCCCTTGGGTTACACTTGCTTGTGACAGGACTCATGGAGATGTTACTAGTGCCCACTCGAGCAAATCAATGAACAATGGGAAGACAGTGATACAGTGATAAACTTTATTGACCTTTAGTCACAAGTGGCAGAAACTCAAACTTTTGTCACTATGAAGAATAATGTTTTAGTTTATTAGTTCAAATTCGACTAAATACAAATACAAGAGGCCGTCTTTCTGTCTCCATACTTTAGTTCAATTCCTGCCCACCCTCCACCCATGAACTGGTTTTCTACTCCAGGCAGCATTCTCTTTGGGGATCCTCATTTTGAATTGGGGTGCTGAGAATAGCAGATCACAGCCATCAATACTTCAGCTTGTGCTATCATAACAGGTGATGCAAAGCATGGCAGGTCACATACATTTGGAGTTAGAACTTTGATTTTTCCCAGTTTGAATCACACTTTGTCTTTGACCCGATCAGGAAAGGAATTCTCCAAGAGAAGGGGAAATTATCAAAAAGAAAAAAAGAGAGGAATGGTAGTTAATGAAGACATAACCAATATCTACTATACCCCCATATGACAGAGTTAGCAAGAGATTTCTGATAGGAATAACAAAATAACCTGGAAACCTTCTTTGGCTTTCACTAAAGATTCCATTGTTGGTTCAAGATGCTGTTTATGAGTTTTTGAATGTTTTGGCTTTTTTTTTTTTTTAACATTTTTATTGTGTTGATATTTTGTTACTGGTTTGATTAGATGCACACAATACCAGTTTGCTTTCATCATCTTTGGGAATTTTCTCAGTTTCTTCAACATTTGATAAATATTTGTTTGAAAATTATACTAATTTTGAAGTAATAAAGAAAATGTTTATTAAAAAGGCAGAAACTTAAATACAAATAGGCCCTTAAAATAAGCTTTGGATATCTTTACTTAACTGCAAACTATTTTCTTTCAGCTTTGGTCAGTGAAGGCTATCTAATGTATGTATACATTTTTTTAAGACAAGCTATAGTGGGGTCTGAGTGATAATACAGAGGGTAGAGTGCTTCCTTTAAAAGGGTCGGCCCAGGTTCAATTCCTTCCAACCCAAATGGTTCCTGGAGCCTGCCAGTAGAGAGTTTTCTGTGCAGAGCCAGAAATAAGCCCTGAGTTCTGCTGGGCATTACCCCCAAAATGAAAATAAATTACAATGTAGGACCAGAGAGATGGCTTAACAGGCAAGTGTGCTTAGTTTGCATGCAAAAGACCTAGGTTCTATCTCCCAGCATCCTATGACCTGAGCACCACTAGGTGTCAGAAAACCAAAAATGAACTCTATAAACATTTTCAGATTGGGTTGTGGTGGGCTATACTCATTTAAAATTAAAAAAAATGCATCTTTGGGGTTTGGTAAGCTACTCCACAATTCCCAAATGCCAGTTATGTTTTCTTGCTGAATAAAATACTAAAGCCATTAATTGTCCTGTTAAAGCCTTATTTGATCTTTATATAGTTAGCCTTTGCTTCAGTCATAATGCTGTATCAAAGACTTGCATCCCAAGTATTTTATCCCTGAAATGCCTTTCTCCACATTCATTACAACTGAAATTTATTTTTCTTGTCCCTTAATACCCTATTAGAGCAGAATTACTGTAATTCTCTCATGAAGTATGGTTATGTTCATACTGTTATCTTTTGATTGAGACTGATTCCATACTGGTAATGAATAATAACATGTACTAATAGCTTACAAGATTCCAAGAGCTTTATTAACATTAGCTTATTTTGTGTTTCTTACAATTCAGTGAAATATGTAAAACAGTCCTGCACAACTAGCATGTGGAATTTTCAGGTATATGAAATGGGTTGCGTCACTGCATCCTGAAATGACAAGGAGAATCTGTGACTAGCTGTCTAGGAGTTTCTTGTACCTTACTATAGGGTCTCAAGTTTAACTCAGTGGTTGGGCACAACATGGTGCCACAGGTGTTTTCAGGTTAAAAATGGATAGAGAAAATTATTAATGAGTCCAAGCCTGTGGCTGATCTATACTTCTTGTATACACCAAGAGTGAATCCCTGAATCTCCAATGCTGTTGATGACAATTTCATTAGCCTTGTCTGTCTAGCTTAACAAACACTTAATCTCTATACTTTATCAAATAGCCTGTTTTTCCCCCCCACCAAATTTGGCACTCCCTTTTATAGTCCACTCTTAGCAAGAGTAAGAATGTAAGCTCACATGCATTTGAGAATAGGGTATAGACAGAGAACTGAACTCAGTCATGTAATTGTGGACAGCATTATTCTGAAATATTTAGTATTAGAGGACCAATGCATGCAGAGTTTTAAACTTACTCTAAGGCCAAATGACAGTGGAACTTGGGATGTTTTTCCTCTTTAATTTTACCATATTTTGCAGTATCTTCCTATATGATTATAAAATTCTGGATTTAAATTATCTCAAAAATTCCA
Organism: Cryptotis parvus; assembly: GCA_021461705.1. NCBI lineage: Eukaryota > Metazoa > Chordata > Mammalia > Eulipotyphla > Soricidae > Cryptotis > Cryptotis parvus. Next base: position 2,585 of record JAJIBD010023737.1, on the reverse strand, counting down.
TCTAGAAAAAGGGACACTTATCCATTGTTGGTGGGAATGCCGGCTGGTACAGCCTTTCTGGAAAACAATATGGACATTTCTCCAAAGACTAGAAATTGAACTCCCATTTGACCCAGCCATACCACTCCTGGGAATCTACTCTGGGAAACCAAAAATACGCAGCGGAAACACCATCCCTACTTTTATGTTCATAGCAGCATTATTCACAATAGCCAGAATCTGGAAGCAACCAGAGTGCCCGAAAATCAATGACTGGATAAAGAAGCTTTGGTACATCTACACAATGGAATACTATGCAGCTGTTAGGAAAAAATGAAGTCATAAAATTTGCCTATAAATGGATGGACATGGAGAAGATTATGTTGAGTGAAATTAGCCAGAAGGAGAGAGACAGAATGACTGCACTTATTTGCATAACATAAATATATATGTACATAGTATGATACCAATATTCAAGGTCAAGTGAAACATATATCAGGAGGTCTTGTCAAAGGTGGGAAATTATCACAAACGTGTGGGAGTCAGAGGCTAGGTAAGACAGAAAATGGAACAGTGTGCTAACAATTGTCGAGGGTACTAATGCCAACCTAGAACTGAGCATTAAATAGAGGCAAAAAGATACACATGACAACCCTTTAATGCATGTTCTGTAATCCATAGTCTGGAAGGGAAGGGAAAGAGAAAGAGAGAGAGAAGGGAAAAGAAATAACCTGCCATGGAGGTGGGCTGGGGGGAGGGGGAGGGAACCGGGACGTTGGTAGTGGGAGATGGGCACTGGTAGAGGGATGGGTGCTGGAACACTGTATGACCAAAACCCAAATATGAACTTTTAATTGTATATCTTTGTAATTGTAAAAGTAAAAATTAAAAAAAAATGTTAAAGATAAAGAATCCATTGGAGGGCATAAAAAAATTCCACCTATGGTATTTACAACATAAATAGATTCTGTCATAAAGTAAGCCCTAAATAAAAATTAGGTATTGGGCGAGTGTCGAATCCTAACCACTAGATCACCAGGGAGGCTGGGGCCAGAGATATAGTACAATGAGTAGGTCACTTGGCTTGCATATACCTGGGCTAGTTTCAATCCCAAGCATTACATAGATCTCCAAGTGATTCCTGAGTGCAGACCCAGGAATAAGCCCTAAGCACTGTAGGATGTCAACAAAAAAAAAAAAAAATTTAGAAAGTAGATATTGAGGTAATGCCAGAGAGAGAGAGAAAAACCAGGGTTTTCATGTGACTGGCCTCGGTTTGATCCTGGAACCACGGATGTCTCCTCAGTACTGCTAGAAGTGACCCTGAGTACAGAGACAAGAAAGGAGGAAACTAAACAACCCCAAGTTAGGGCCCAAATCCTCCCCCACCACAAAAATGTTTTAAGTGGTATAGTAATTATTTAAATAATAATCTCTAGAATTATTTTATTTAAACCTTTGAAATAACTTGAAATTTTTTTTTAGTTTTTAATTTTTATTGTACCATTGTGAGATGCAATTACAAATCTGTTCATGATTGGGTTTCAGTCACACAGTGTTCCAGCACCCAGATTCCCTTCCCGCTTCCTGAGACTCTTCTACCACCATGTGGTAGTCTCCATCCATTGAGAAGTCCTGGTTTCTATCTTGCCAGGACTTATTAGTCTCATCACTTGATCACTTGATCACTTGAATCCTGTACTCATCGATTTGCTCGAGCGGGCGCCAGTAACATTTCCATTGGACCCTATCACGTGCCAATGTAGCCCAATGGCATCTGGTTGATTCAGGAATATGAAGAGCCTCAAACCGTTCCTTCAGGGTCTTAACAAGGAAGTCTGACCATCTTGTAGGTGGGCGGCCACGTGATCTTTTGACATCCCGTGGGATCCAGTCGGTAACGGCTCTAGTCCAGCGGTTGTCTCCCAAATCGCATTACATGTCCAGCCCATCTGATTTTCGATGCCTTGGCAAACGAGACAGCGCCCCTGATTCTGAATAGCGACGGAGGTCAGAACTCCGGATTCCTTCTCTCACTTGAGTGAGACGTGATATTCCAAGCATAGCTCTTTCGATTCCTCTCTGGGAGACCCAATAGCATTCTCCATCCTGCTTTCGTAGGGGCCCAGGTCTCTGAGGCGTATGTTAATGCAGGGAGAACGGTGGAGTCAAAGAGATGTGCCCGGAGCCGGAGGTTCTTTGTCCTTTTAGCTATTTCTTCGATGCCTTGAAGGCATTCCATGCCGCCTCTTCCCTCCTGCGCAGCTCAGGTTTTAGGTCGTTCATCATGTTGACTTCTCGACCTAGGGTACACATAACTGCTGCATTCAGAGATGTTTGTTCCATTGAGAGTGAATGGGGCCTCTGAACTAGTTCATTTCTCATGAACATAGTTTTCTTCAGATTCAGCTGTAGACCTACCTTTCCACATTCTCGGTCAAAGTCAGCCAGCATTTGTGCCGCTTGGCTAATGTTTGGTGTTATTAGAACGATGTCATCAGCTGAAGCGAGGTGGTGTAGTTGGCGACCATCTATCTTCACTCCCATTCCTTCCCATTCTAATTGTCTCATGATGTTCTCGAGGGTGGCACTGAAGAGTTTTGGCA
>JAJIBD010023736.1:0-49577 GCA_021461705.1 Cryptotis parvus | reverse complement strand
TTTGGAAAATAATATGGACATTCATCCAAAGACTAGACATTGAGCCATACCACTCCTGGGAATATACCCTGGGAAGCCAAAAAGAAAAAAAACAGAGAAAACACCATCTGCACTTTTATTTTCATCACTTGATCACTTGAATCTCATTATTCATTGATTTGCTCGAGCGGGCACCAGTAACATTTCCATTGGACCCTATCACGTGCCAATATAGCCCAATGGCATCTGGTTGATTCAGGAATATGAAGAGCCTCAAACCGTTCCTCCAGGGCCTTGACAAAGAAGATTGACCATCTTGTAGGTGGGCGGCCACGTGATCTTTTGACATCTCGTGGGATCCAGTTGGTAACAGCTCTAGTCCGGCAGTCATCTCCAAATCGCATTACATGTCTAGCCACTCTGATTTTCGATGGCTTGGCAAACGAGACAGCGTCCCTGATTCTGGAATAGCGATGGAGGTCAGAACTCCGATTCCTTCTCTCACTTGAGTGAGGCGTGACATTCCAAGCATAGCTCTTTCGATTCCTCTCTGGGAGACCCAAATAGCATTCTCATCCTGCTTTCATAGGGCCCAGGTCTCTGAGGCGTATGTTAATGCAGGGAGAATGGTGGAGTCGAAGAGATGTGCCCAGAGCCGGAGGTTCTTTGTCCTTTTAGCTATTTCTTTGATGCTGTTGAAGGCATCTATGCCACTCTCTTCCTCCTATGAAGCTCAGGTTTTAGGTCGTTCATCATGTTGATTTCTCGACCTAGGTACACATAACTGCTGCATTCAGATATGTCTATTAAATTGAGAGTGAATGGGGCCTCTAGAACTAGTTCATTTTTCATAAACATAGTTTTCTTTAGATTCAGCTGTAGACCTACCTTTCCACATTCTCGGTCAAAGTCAGCCAGCATTTGTGCTGCTTGGCTAATGTTTGGTGTTATTATAATGATGTCATCAGGGAAGCGGAGGTGGTGTAGTTGCCGACCATCTATCTTCACTCCCATTCCTTCCCATTCTAATTGTTGCATGATGTTCTCGAGGGTGGAGCTGAAGAGTTTTGGTGAAATGGTATCACCCTGCCGAACCCCCTCTTTTGACATCAATGATCACTTCTTTGTAGAATGGTGAGATCCTGGTGGCGAATCCGTAATACAGCTCATGAAGGATCTTGATGTATTGGGTTTGAACACCCTGTTTGGCTAGGGCTTCGATGACCGCTTCAGTCTCCACAGAATCAATGAAGTACTGTTCACAATAGCCAGAATCTGGAAGCAACAGAGTGCCCGGGAACTGATGACTGGATAAAGAAACTATGGTACATCTACACAATGGAATACTATGCAGCTGTTAGAAAAAATGGAGTTATGAAATTTGCCTATAGATGGATGAACATGGAGAGGATCATGTTGAGTGAAATTAGCCAGAAGGAAAAAGACAGATATAAAATGACTGCATTTATTTGCATAAAATAAATATATATATACATATATATATATATATATATATATATGCATATATATAGATATATATAACATGATATCAATATCCAAGGTCAGGCAAAACATATATCAAGAGGTCTTGTGGAATCTACCACAAACGTGTGGGAGTCAGAGGTTAGGAAAGAGAGAGAAGGTAACAGTGTGCTAATAATTGGTGAAAGTGATAATACCAGCCTAGAACTGAGCATTGAATACAGGAAAAACATACACATAATAACCTCTAAATGTATTTATTGCAATCCTCAATGTATAAGAGAAGGAAGAGAGAAAGAGAGAGAGAGAAAGAGAAAGCGAGAAGAGATAAAAGAACCTGCCATAGAGGCAGGCTCGGGAGTGGGGAGGGAATTGGGGACATTGGTGTTGGGAAATGGGCACTGGTGCAGGGATGGGTGTTGGAACACTGTATGACTGAAACCCAAACATGAGCATCTTTGTAATTGTATATCTCATGGTGGTATAATAAAATATTAAAAGGAAAACAAAGAAAAAGAAAAATCAGTTGAGCTTTTCTCCCTAGTTCCAAATCCATCATGCTAGCCGCTGGGTCCCCACACCTCATGCTCAGATTCCTAAAGCAAAAACAAATATTCTATTTCAGGAAAAGCTTCACATTCCTCCTTGTAGGGGCCTCCTAATGAAATTATTAGTCAGCGTAATTTAAACCCCAGAAGCACATTGATTTGTCAGGAAATCTGCGTGCAGTACCCGAGCAGGACCTTCTTCACTGCCAAAGAGCGGGTGGGCAGCAGGTCAGCATGTGGTATCTGAGCAGGGCCTTCCTAACTACTGGTGAGAGGGCAGGCAACAGGTCAGCAGGTGGTGCCCAAGCAGGGCCTTCCTCACTGCCGATGAGTAGGTGGACAGCATAGTACAGGGCAGAGTACAGCATAGCACGGTGGAAGAACACCTAGAGGAGGGTCTGAGCTCAGGCATGAGCACTACTGATGCTGAGAGAAGAGAAAATGCCTTCTCTGCCAGCCTCAGGGTGTGTGGATGGTCCTCAAGGCCACGTCATGCCAGGACAACCTGGTTTGCACGGAGTGAGCACTGATGCAGGAGCCCCATTTTTCCATGGCAATGTCAGCAGGACTAAGATAGCAGGAGGGACTTTTGCAGCCCTAGCTCTCCCATCCCTCGGTCCCAGTGAGCGGGTGCTGGATGGGGCAGTCACTGGAGAACTGTCGGCAGGAAGTCTCCATCACAAACCACATCAGCGGTGCTGGGCGCGGTGCAAGAAGGTAAACGTTCGGCCTCACATCTCTGGGCACACAGGTGCAGTGGTCAGCCCAGCTGATCTTCCAAAGACAAACCGCCAACCGTGTTCCAACTGGCAGCAAGTCAGGGACAGCCCGAGGGCCGAGCATGCGGCTGGCCTTCCGTCTCAGGCAGGAAAATGGACAGGGATTATGGTTTCATTGAATCTCTCCCCACACAGCTTATTGAGGTCTCAAAGAAGAGTCTCCCAAATAGCAGGAATTGTCTCCAAAGTCACCTGGCAGCAGGGTGAGAGCTCAGAGCGCTGAGTGTGGCCTTTCAACTCCCACATCCAGGAGTCACTGTTTGAGCGGGCACAGGCTGCTCCTTGTATGGGTAAGCAGCATCCAGGACGTCCTCTGAGGCTTTAATCTCTTATCTGGTGCTGTTGGTCAGCATGTAAATCATGGCCATCACACTGAGTCGTGCCCATCACGCTGAGTCGTGACCATCATCCTGAGTCATGGCCATCATCCTGAGTCATGGCCATCATGCTGAGTCATGGCCAACTCACCAAGTTCTACACGGCCACCTTTAGGCACCTGCCAGCCAACCCCCTTTTCTATATGCTCCATTTGCTGCTTTCCTCTTGACCTCTGCCATTTCTCAAAGTGTCAACAGCCTGAGAAATCAAAATCTCCTTTCTCAGAGAGAGGAAGGATTCCTCACAGGTAGAGCTGGTGCTGCCATCAGATGGTGCTGGGGGGGGGGGGGGGGAGATTGTTCCTCCTGGTCCACAAATCTCGGGGTCTGCCCTGGAAGAGCAGCAGATCTGAAACAGGGTCCAGAGGAACCCCCCCAGAGGACTGGGGCTGCAGCCCTCCCGGATACCGGGGACTTGAGCAACAGTTCCTGAGCACTCTTCACAGCATCGCAAGCATCCAGCCTCTGCCTGTGGCACCACTAGCTTCTCCCCTGACACAGTCAGGTTTGGGCACAGGGAAGTGGGTGACTTTGCCAGGGAGATGCCAAGAGAGGGCTGAGCCTGGGTCCAAGTGTGTGTCGGCTGTTCAGAGGCCTCTGCCCCCTCTCAGTGGTTTCTCACTCATCCTCAGTCATTAAGCTGCTTCCCTGGGTAATGGATCTGATATCTTTTTAAGCACCTTGGTACAAAGAAAATTCCGTGAGCCTCGTCACCACAGAATATCATCAGATGATCCCCCAAATCATGGAGAATTTCCCCTTGCACTCCTTCCTGTTTAAATGCACAGAAAGTTGCCTGCTGAGAACCTCATCTCAATCCTTAAAAACTGGCCCATGACAGCTCAGTGTCCGGCCACTGCACACAGCTGGGAGCATCGACATTTAGTCTAGGCTGCGAGGAGAAACGTGTGTGTGGTTTCTCGTAGGAAACAGATGGTGTGTGTGTGTATGTATGTGTATGTTCATGTCTGTGTGCACATGTCTGTAGACATATGCATTTGTGTAGGTGTGTATTTGTGTGAGCATTTAGGTAAATGTGTGTGCACACATGTGTTCATGGGTATATTTTTGTACATATTTGTAGACATGTGCATGTCTATCTGTGTGAACACATAGGCTACTGTGTGCACACATGTGTTCATGTGTGTACATGTTTGTAGACATGTGTGTGTGCAGGCGTGTGCATCTGCTTGCCTGTGTATGTCCCTGCTTTCCCCCTTGCCGTGCTCTCCATTTTTATTTGGAAGATGGTTTCTCCATCAACATCCTCTCTGACACTCCGAGAGGTGGGGGTAGTTAGAGATGGGGGTGCGAGTACCTGCGTGTCCATAATTCTGCTCTCCCCAGGAGGCTGCCACAGAATCTCCCCACAGCCACACTCTGCTCAGGAAACAGGCCTGACGAGGGCCTGCTAAGTTCCGCATCTGCCCAGTGGCCTCCTGACCTGGCCTGCAGATAGAGCAAGGCATGAGAGCAGGCTAGCAGACTTTCCCTGTGGTAACTGCCCTATTTCCCACTGCAGGCAAACCAAGCTTGGAATAATGCCCGCGTCCTTCTTGAGAGGGAATGGGCCTGGCCTCGTGTCATTGCTGAGAAGGAGAGAAAAAACTCACCCTGATTCCCTGTGAGGTCAGCACCAGCAAGGTGTCGTAACTGGCCTGATTCACTATGAGGTCAGCACCAGCCGGGTGATGTAACTGGCTTGACTTACTGTGAGGTCAGCACCAGCTGGGTGACGTAACTGGCCTGACTTACTGTGAGGTCAGCAACAGCCGGGTGACGTAATTGGCCTGATTCCCTTGTGAGGTCAGCACCAGCCGGGTGACATGACTTGGCCTGATTCCCTGTGAGGTCAGCACCAGCCGGGTGACGTGACTGGCCTGACTTCCTGTGAGGTCAGCACCAGCCGGGTGACATGACTGGCCTGATTCCCTGTGAGGTCAGCACCAGCCGGGTGACGTGACTGGCCTGACTTCCTGTGAGGTCAGCACCAGCCGGGTGACATGACTGGCCTGATTCCCTGTGAGGTCAGCACCAGCAAGGTGATGTAACTGGTATGCTAGTCAAATGAAGATAGTCCTTTGCATCTTTCTTAGAAACCACAACCCCTTTGATCTTTTAGAGGCATATGCAATCCTCTGCAATGAGATCATAACCCAGGAAAACCCATGACAAAACTCCCTAGAATCCCCTGGTGCTTTTGCAGTTACAATGTTCTTTTGAAATGTGGTCTCAGGAAGTGAGAAGCCAGAGCGAGAGCAAAAGTCACTGCTTGTAAGCCAGAACAAGGGAAATGTCAACTAGTTTCTTTTCCTTTTCTGAAGTACAGGCAGCAGAAAAGGAAACAGAATTTGACTGACAAATATGGGCTTGTGCTGTGGGCTAAAACAAATGGGCTGAGGGCGCATTCTCTAGAACCCTGAGCCATTACTGTCCTCTCGTGGGTTACCTGACCCAACCGGCTCCTTCACACAAGCCTAAATGACTCACTGCATCTGCCTATGTGTACCACATCTAGAAATCCACTGCCACCCTCTTAGACATTCTCCAAATACAGCTGATTCAGATTGGCCCATCCAGATCAGATGTGGCCTGGAATTGCCCCTGATGTCCCCCTTATCTGAGAGAAGGACATTTGTTGGCCTCATCGCTGGCAAACCAACCACAGCCCTTCCCATCCCAGGAACCTACTTGAACTCATCACGGAGCCAAGAAGCTAAGGGTAGTGACACTGGATACTGGGCTTTTCATTGCCCAGAAGCCCCAGTGTCCATCATGAGGGACCCTGGGCTGTGGATGCCCGAGAGTGTGGTTTTTGGCAAATTTGAGAAAAACCAAGATTCAGGGAGCTTGAGTCCTTCTCCTTGAGCTGAGATCTCTGGACCAGCCACTTTGGTGTCCCCAAGGAGCCCTAAATCCTGCAGAAGCACCCTTAGACCTCAGGGTTAACAAGGGGCAGAGTGGTCACTGCGACGAAGGGGAAGGCCCTGAGGGACAGCTGTGCAGGCACAAAGTTAGAGAGACCAGTTCCGCTGTGCTTCCCACATAACCAGCCAGTCCCTTCCTGAACCAAAAGGCAGAGGCAGCCCCAAGGAATCTGATGGCTCCCTGCACCGGGAATGGAGCTGCTGGAATCCAGGACATGTGGATGGCCAGAGGATATTTTCCTGCCCCCAACCCAAATCACCCGAGAACACAGCAGCACTTAGCCAATAGCAGAACCCCAAAGGGTGGTGTGGCCAGATTGGGAATCACTGAATACACCCTTTACTCTCTGACTGAGCCTCTGAACAGAGCGGACTTCCTACCCTTGAGGGTCCTGGGTAAGGGCCCTCACACAGACACACCCTGAAGGGCCCCAGGGCACAGCAGGGCCACTGCTTCATGACAGTCTTCCCCGTTGAGAGTCCTCTGCACCCCAGCAATCCCCTTTCTGCGGCCTTGGAGGAGCAGCTGATCTTCATCCATTCCTAGAGAAGGAAAGTGAAAGATCAGAGCTGTGGGCCCCCCAGTCCAGGCCGCCAGATCGTACAGGAAGCGGCAACTCAGATCTTGTCCAAACCTGTCCACCTCCTGCCAGCAGCGTCTGTCCTGCAGGCATTTCGCCCCACTCAAGGTCCCACAGGGTCAAAGAAGCCTGTGCAAGGAAACCAAGCTGTCTGGAGCCCCGGGGATGGTGGCTGGTGACAGCCCCCAGTGGGCCGCGGGCTCCAGCAGAAATGGGGGATGACCAGCAGACGTTGGCCAGCAAACGTGGGCACGAGGAAGCACCCCTAGTGTTTTCTCTCTGGTTTCAGACAGGAAAATGAACAAGTTGATTCCTTGAAGTTTACTTCACAGCTTGGGAGATCAAGGGCAGCACGGTTCAAATGACGGTAATGCGAACAGGGTCACAGAAGCAGAGCCCTGAGCAGGCGCAAAACTGCCGGGGCACTCTGGGGCGTCTCAACAGCACAGAACAACTGCAAACCGGGCATCTGATCCCCAAGGTGGGAAGCCTCTCCCTGCTCACTGCTCACAGGCGGCGCACGCGCTTATTAAACCAGTGTTTTATAACATGAATAAAATGGGACTCACGTTTACTGTGCAAAAACCCCATGATTTTTCAAATGGATACTTATTTTAATATGAAGCTGAAATTCAATATCTAAAAAGCACCTTAGCAGTAAAAGCAACCCACCTCGTTTCAAGCCCCCGTTAAATTATTTTTTGAATTTTGTATCTAATAACATAGCACAGTAACAGTGAAACAAGATTAACACTGATTCTATTTGTTTTGGAAACAGAGGGTTGCTATGGAAACAGGCGGTCTGCATAACGTGGAAACAGGACAGTGTTGTAAATAATGATACTGAAAGGGGAACAGTGTAACCGAACAGACCAATTCTAAGAAAATGAAGAGACAGGGGGTGGCGGAGGCCGGCTGTTTTGTAAAAGGGATAGGCAGATACTTTTCATTGTGGGCAAGAGTTTGCCGCTCCAGTCTCCTCTGACTCTGCTAGTCCCTTCTTCTCCGTAACTGTCTCAGGGTAACCTATTTCTCCTTTAGAAGAAGATCCATTTTCAGATTTTAAAAATAAAAAAAGTTATTTCGATCCAGCTTTATTTTAAAAGTGTTTTAGAGGCTCTCCTGAAAGGCTCAAAGGAGAAGGAGAATGTAGGGGCAGGCCGCCTCACCCCCATCGTGAGAGTCTAAATTAAGGCCTTTCAAACCTCTGTGTGATTTTCCCCAAAGCATCAGGAAGTGTTTTATCCCTCTTTCACGAACACTGAGAGCCGGTGAGGCCAAGCCTCAGCAGGGCTTTGCAGGTTGTCATAGACCCACTGCTGCGCCCTGTCCTGGAGGCTGGATTCACCTTTCCTGCTAGCCACCCACGGGTGCTCACCTGCTAAGGGGTCACCAGAACCGCAGGGCACAGCTTCCTGGGCCCTGGGACATCAGCGGGGCGGCTGCTCCCTTCCCTGTGCTCGACTCCAGCTGACTCAGAGAAAAATGACCCTTAACAAGGAAGGGCAGAGCTCTGATAAGACACGCAGGGCCAAGGACCTGCCGGCCAGAGAAGCACGTCAGGCTAGGCCCCAACAAACAGGACAAAGGGCTGAGGGACAGGCTGCGAGCGAGCAGCCAGCCAGAGGCCAACCCCAGCGCAGTGGACCTGTGTCCCTCCCTGTCGATGCTCAAGTGCAGGCCGAGTAGGAAATAAAAACGTGGCAGTGAACTCAGAAGGGCTTTGAGGAGAAGTGACTCTGATAAGTTGTTCAGCTGACCCCGGATCCCTAGCGAACAAAGAATCCATGCTGTGAAGGCTGATGGCCAGCGGGTCACTGCAAGAGTCCCAGGCAAGTGAGGCAAGAGTCTGTGGGCCCAGCACTGCGTGAACCAGATTCTGAGGCCGGATTCTCTTGCTCCAACTGAAGCATGTCTGGAAGCAACCATGGGGCACGACCTTCGGGATGGGTGCAGGAGCTTTCGCATCAGCTAGTTTCTCCCCATAGGAAACCCAGCCGGGCCGCTCTGAGGCTGAGCTGGAGGGATACAGCAGCCTTAGTGGTCCTGGAACAATGCATAGGAAAACAAACCCACCCGCCCAGCCTGCAAGTCAGTGGAACAGGAGGCCCCAGGTCATGGATCTAGAGTGGGCCTGTCCATCCTCTAGGCTCCAGGAGCAGAGACAGGGACAAGAGGAGCTGCGGGCACTCCCTGCCCCATGTGGCCTGCTGGACTTCACGGCAAGGACTCGCTTCAGTGTGTCTCCCGTCCTGCCACAGCTACCCCAGAATCCCTCCCCATTTTACAAAGGGCAAAGCTCAGTCTCGGGAGTCCATGATCACGCCCCAACAGTGGAGCCCACCTTCCCTTGCTCTCAGAGGCCTCTGCCCACAGGCTTGCAATCCTAGGGCTTGTGACCAGCTTGGAGCAAAGGCGGCGAATGCATCTGGCAATGTCCTTCAGTTGAAAGCAAACCTGCTCCACAAAAATGCAAGAGAAAAGTGTTTGTCTCTGAAGGGCTGACCCAGAGCTGCTGCCTGTTCCCTCCCTTTAGACGAGTTAGTGAGACCGACTGCTGCAGGGAGTCATGGCCACTCAGCCATCAGGTGAAGGTCAGGGAGCCTCAGCCATCAGGGGAAGGTCAGGGAGCCTCAGCCATCAGGGGAAGGTCAGGGGAGCCTCAGCCATCAGGGGAAGGTCAGGGAGCCTCAGCCATCAGGGGAAGGTCAGGAGCCTCAGCCATCAGGGGAAGGTCAGGGAGCCTCAGCCATCAGGGGAAGGTCAGGGAGCTGCTGCCACTCAGCCATGTTCCAACACTTGAGTGAGAGTGAGGAGCACATTATTGAGTGTTTCCTCCCCATGCACCCCGAGAAGGCAGCAGTGGTGCCCCACAATCAATCCTGCAATCTCCAGAATCCTGTTTTTTAAGACCATTATGGATGTCCCCTAAACTGCAGGTAACAAAAGCCAAAATAAACAAGGGGTTGAGCGCAGACCTTCTGCCCAGCCCAGGGAAGCCATCATCCACAGGAAGGGGTGGCCACAGGATCAGAGGCTCATTAGCAGAGGGCACTTGGAGTAAGGCACTCATATCCACAGTCTGCTGGCAGCTCTGGCCACTAAACAGGGACCCTGTCACAAAGGGCTGGGACCCGAGTAGGGTTTCTTTCTTCCAAAGAAGGCCAACAAATGGCCAACAGGTTCATTGTTGGGGACTTCACTGAAACAAATGGGGCTCAACACCGTGATTCAGCAGGGAAAGGCATCCCTGGTCACAATGAGGTCTCGGCTCACACATGTTTGGGGGCAGAGTATCAAAAAGGCAAGAGAGAACAAGAGCCAGAGAACCAGTCAGAGCTGGAGAACCAGTCACAAAGGCAGAACAGCAGCGAGGTCTTGGGCATGGTGACTGGGAGTGAAAATCGGCGCAACTCCCAAGATAAATAAAATAAAAAAAGTTAGAAATGCTCCCAAATAAATAGAAGGCATCACCCAATGAAGCAGCCTCTCTTGTGGGTGTATGTCTGAAGGCAGATGCATGATCTGCACATGGCCACTGCAGTGTCACTCAGAGTGGCCACACTGGGAAGAAATAGGTCTCTAGCCAGAGACAAATGAAGGAAGGAACATTGTGGTGGCAAGGGAACACCCCAGTCCCTGGCAGAGATTGGAATCCTGTTCTCTATAGTGGTGGGGATGGACTCAGAGAAAGGGAGCAGAAAAAGACACAGGTAAGTCCCAATCTGGCGGGACTGGGCAGAAACAGTGGGGCCGTGGCTGGTGACTCACAGCAGAAGCTTTCCTTTTGTCTGATCAGGCTTGGTGACTACCCAATAGTGCTCTCAGGGCCCGGAGAACTACAGAGACCCAGAACTGTGGGGAGTCAGTTGGTGATATGCCCAGAAGTGACTGCTTAATATGTGTCACTTAATGCCACTTAAATAGTGGTAGATTTCCCCCAATCATTCCTCAATTAAAGTGGGAAAAATGGGGAGTGGGGAACTCAAGGGACTGGGGGAGCAGGTTTAGCGTCTGAAGGTTCAGGCTTGGACCCCAGGCACCACATGGTCCCCTGAGCACTGCCAGGAGTAACCCCCAAACACTGCTGGGTGTGACACAGACAAAGGAAGAGATGGAAGAAGAGGCCAGAGTGACAGCTCAGCAGGGAGAGTGTTTGCCTTGCACGCATCCAACCCAGGATGGCTAGATGGGTTGACTAGATGGAGGGTTTAGTCCCCAACCCTACATCTAGTCAACTAAGCCTCACCAGGAGTGATCCCTGAGTATAGAGCCAGGAGTAAACCTTGAGCACCACCAGGTGTAACCCCAAAACAAAACAAAATGATCAAGAAAGGAAATGCCTGGGAGCTCAGAGTCAGAGATGGACAGCCGTCTGGTGTCCTGGACTTTCAAACATCCCAGGCATCTCTGCGAGGTGTGAGATGTGGCTTTTATTAATGTGGTGATGTAGTAGCAAGCTAAGTAGATTGTTGTTTTGTTGGGTCTCTATCCAATTACTCCTGAACATGAATCATTGTAAATGACTTCTGTCACATAGTAGTTACTGGCCTATTTTAAAACAGTGAAAGTTGAAGCAGCACTGCCTCCAAGGCCGCCCCCACCATGTGTGAGATCTAATTGGCCCTCGGAGCTCTATTGTCTGACTGCAGGATACATCTCAGGTAACAACTGACCACAGCAAACCACAGCCTTTAAACAACAGCAAATTCTTTTGCATTGTATTTCACAATTACAGGAGATCCAAGAAGAAATCTAGCCAGGCATTAGCAATGACTAATTATCTCAGTGACAGATGGTGACTTCTGAAGTTTCAGAATGAGTCACATTTCTACTGTGATTTTAACCCTCTTGCCTTATTTCATGGCTTTGATATTAGTGATATCAAATCACTAATGTTCAACTTAAATATTAGTGATTTCCTCAGGGGGAAATCAAACAGGACTAGTGTGGGATTCTTCAAGGGTGAGAGGAGTGAGCAGGAGGAGGAGGCTGACTCCAGCATGGCCCAGCAAAGGAAGTACGTTCCTTGACAAAGAATAGCCTCTGAGAAAAAGCCTCCAAACAGGTTGAGCTATGTCTAAAGAAAACCAAATCTGATGATTTTTTTAAAACAGGTTTGTTAGTTTGAATCAAATGCAGATTTCCATTTAGATGTGCTCTACAAATGGCATCTTCATGAACAGACACCATGTCCTGGGAATGGGGCTAAGGGTGAGGCTCTAGGCTCTCCCTAGCATGGGGGGTTTCTGGGGGAATGTCTACTCCATGGAGACTGTCCATTCCATGGGGACTGTCCATTCCATGGAGACTGTTCATTCTGTTGGGATTGTCCATTCTGTGGGAACTGTCCATTCCCTGGGGACTGTCTATTAAGCTGTCTATTAAAACTCCCCACATCAGGCAGAGTATATGACCCCGCCTCCACACCCAGCCACAAGCTCAGGTGACAGGGCCCTGGCCGGCAGCACTGGGACCTCTGCCCTTCCCACCTGTGGCTGAGCACGGGAGGCCAGATCCAGTCAGTGCCATCTGAGAGGCAGCAGCCTCGCAGCTTCTCACTTTTTGATTCTCTCATCCGAGACAGAGTGTGCCGGGCTGAAGGAGACTCATCCAGTTTCCAAATCCTTATTATGAGTATTTTATTATAACACTGGATTATTGGTACCAAGCTAGAAATGTCACTCCATACGTACAACCAAGAGAAAGGCGCCACTTAGCTGTTGAAATGGCAGCATGTAAACAGTTTGTTCAGAGAGCAGAGCCAGCTCATAGAGGACCTGGACATGGCCATCACAATGCCCAGATTGGTCATTTTCTCAGATCCAAGCATGGCACAGTTCTGGATGGGCATCAACAAACAGGCTGGTGCAGTATTTCCCCAAGGGAAAAGAAAGCAAATGTTCCCGTAGGGCCGACGCAATCCCTTAGCCCTACCCACAGAGGCCCATTGTGGGTACCTGGTCAGTGTCTCCCATGCTTAGTGATCATCTGCCTGGTCCCCTGGCATCTCCACTGCAGTCCGGAGCAGGCTGAGAAACACAAAGGCTAGACCCTCCCAGAACCTGTGGGGTCAACTGGAAAATGCCCAGATCTGTCGGGCCTCCTGTGGGGGTCTCATGTGGGACCCCTGCATGGGGTCTCATCTGTGATGGTGCCCGGCTGGAGTGGACGCCAGGGCAAAGGACACAGCTGAGGTGCAAGAAGGGTACTCTGACCTCCCTCTGCCCCATGAGCTCACCATTGCCCATCGAGCAGAGACTGGGAAAGAAGCATTGCAGGTGACCTGGCCAGCGTGCCAGGGCCTCCCAGAGGGGGCTGGACAGAGCCAGGAGGGGCTTTCAGAAAACTCTGGATCCTTTCAGCAGGCACTGCCGACTGGCCTGGCTTCCCTTTCCCTGGGATTTTCTCAAGGAATTTGAAACTCAGGACAAACACCGTGCTAAAAGTTAGCCTTGGACAAACTCAGGACAAACACCGTGCTGAAAGTTAGCCTTGGACAAAGTCAACCATGCCGTGAATTGGATTCCCCAGAACTGAGCCTGCATCCCACAGAGTAGTTGTGTTTGGGGGGCGGGGGTGACTCTAGTGATTGCTTGAGAAGAAGCGAAATGCGGTTGGTGGCTTTTATGTGCTCTGGGGAAAGGAGGCGTCAAGACAATCATTTGCACAATTATCAGAACAAGATATTTTTTGCCCTCTGCGGCATAAAGCAGCACTGGTGAGTGCAGAGCCAGGTGGACCGTGAGTCTTGGGGCAGACTGAGGTGTCACCAGTTAGTTCCAGGAGAAAAGCACCTCGTCCCTCCCAATAGCCAAGAGCTGGTGTTCAGGACCTTAGGGTGCTTTTGTCTACCTGCACCAGGTGCCATCATGCACAGCCACCACGTGTCAACCCATTTCTCACTGCCAGGCTCCTCGGAGGAAGTGAGGTATGAGGGGCTGCACCCGTAGGCCCCAATCACTACACAGCAGGGTGTTTGCCTTGCATGCATCCAACCTAGGTTTAATCATTGCACAGCCCTGAGGAGAGGCTTGAGGAGGGAACAGGCCCTGTGGGAGCTGCAGAGGGTCCTGAGGAGAGGCTTGTGGAAAGAACAGGCACTGTGGGAGTTGCAGAGGGCTCTGAGTGCAGACCCTGGAGCTGAGTGCCACAGTCAGTGTCACAGTGTGTCTGTAGACAGTCACTGGCTGTGCCCTACAAGACTGGAGGGACAGTCTGAGCTCCCAGCCTGGCCCCTCAGGAAACGCGGGGTGTGGGGTTGCCCCTGCAGGGCATCCAAACTGAATGCTTGCCCCTGCTGAGATTTGTCCATTTTGTCCAAGACACCAGAAGGCCTTTGCTCTCCATCCAAACTATTAAAACTATAAAATTACAGTAGTGATGACCTTGCATGAGTGGGGGGCACCCAGGTCTGTCCCCTAACTGAGAGCGCCCCCAAGGCTTGATGTTCCCTGTGGGCCACGCTTCCTGCTCCTGGGCTCCTGCTGGCTCCCGGACACCCAGCAGCCACTAAAGCGCGTGCCTGGGAGCGTCTTCCAGGCTGCAAGATGTTGCCTGGCACGGAGCGACTACACTGGAACAAAGACAGGGATAAACAAGTGTGCAGCATCCCAAGATTCTGTAACGTTCTCTGGGCCTCGAGGCAGGGCGCCATGTGCTCCTGTCTGCGAGCAGCTCTGCCTGTTGAAGGCAGAACAGGGTAAGTTAGGGACCCTGTGCGGCCGGGTATAAGGGTCAGGGGCCATAAGAGCCTGAGCCGAGGCAGGCAGGTTTCGGTCAGAAGAATGACCACTAGTTGTTTGGGCTCCTGATTCTTAAGGATGGTGGCCCCACAGCAAGGCCCTGCTCTAGGGCACGAGGGCCTGTGCACTCTGATGACCATTCACCGATGTCGGTACTCTCAGGTTGCAACCAATCACTGCTGCCCGAGCTCTATGTGACTATCACTGCTGCCCACCTCCGCAGGAACCGCTTCCTGACTCAGCTCCCAGGTCGGGTATGTCCGGCCTTCCAGGCGCCTCACTGCCCCCACCACCCCCACCCCCATGGTCAGGCGTCCTGCAGTTCTTGTTCCAGAAGGAGCTTACCCTGCTGTACAGTTGTCTGAGCTCTTGACTGGCTCACCAGCACTCACTCGCCCCTGCCCGGTGCTGCTTGCAGCCTCAGACATCGAGCTATTTTTAAATGTGTTCAGCAGAATGTTTCCCAATGTGCAATTGATTTCTCAACGGTAGGAAGCCTTGAAGCTCCTCCACGGGAATTCCAGAGACAGAATCTCAAGTAGGGAAAGGCAGCAAGAGTGAGGTGTCATGATCACTTCACTTGATCACTGACATCCCGTTATTCATCCATTTGCTCGAGTGGGCACCATAACATTTCCATTTGACCCTATCACGTGCCAGTGTAGCCCAATGGCATCTGGTTGCTTCAGGAATACAAAGAGCCTCAAAGCGATGGTTCAGGGGTCTTGGCGAAGAAGATGACCATCTTGTAGGTGGGTGACCATGTGATCTTTTGACGTCCTGTGAGATCCAGGCGGTAATGGCTCTAGTCCAGCTGTCATCTCCAAGTCACATTACATGTCCAGCCCATCTGATTTTTGACACCTTGGCAGAAGCCGGGAAAAGCATTCACAACGCCCGCCTGTCCTTCTCCAACTATAAGACCAAAATGACTGCCCTCCAACGTCCTGATGGAGGCGATCACATCTTCCAGAAAGGCAATGGAAAAGATTATCCATGACTTCTTCTGGGATCTCTTTGATAGCCACGTCTACCTGCCCACATACCAAGTTCCCTAGATGGATATGTCGTTCCCAACAGAACCCATCTGAAATCCGACATGCCATTTAGTTGGAAAGAACCAACAGCACCCGGCCCAGACAAAGTCAGACCCAAACACCTGAAGAATCTGCTGTCAGAACTCATCAATAAACTGGCTCGGTTCTTCACACACTACCTGTCTGAATGCAAGGTGCCTTCCCAATGGAAAATCAGCAGGACAGTTCTACTGTTCAAGAAGGGAGGTGATGTGAGTGAAGGAATAACGGGTGAATACATGAATGAATAGATGAATGAATATGAACAAATGACTGTGAATGGGTGAATGAATGACTGTGAATGGGTGAATGAATGAATGACTGTCAATGAATGAATGGCAGTGAATGACTGAATGACTGGGTAAATGAATGAATGGCTGAATGGGTAATGGGTGAATGAATGAATGAGTGAATGGGAACCTGGCTGTGTATCAGGCCAGTCTGGCAGGAGTCGAGACTGGGGCACACTCAGAGTGAGGTGCTGCCTTCACAAATTTCTCACAATTACCTTCTTGTATTTATAAAGAATGGGAAGAGACTGGCCAGATGCACAGCTGCAGTGGAGAGCGGCCGCTTTGCGCCTAGATAATAACCAAGTTTAGGACCAGGTCCTTCCTAGGATCTTGCCCGTATATACAGTGTGATGATCATTGTAGTTGCAACAAACTGGGGGGGGCTGATGTGGATGGGGGAATGAGTGGTGGGCCTTGGCCTATGGTGGTCGTAGGGGGCATATTGGTGGGGGAGACATTGCTGGTGAGAATGGGGCACTGGTAGAGGGACAGGTGCTGGAACACTGCATGACTGAGACCCAAATATGAACATCTTTGTAATTGTATATCTCACGGTGCGGAGCAGAGATTTGGGCTCTGCCCTCTCCTCCACTTCCATGCCAGCTTCCCCAGGAGAGACACACCCACGCCAGACCCACAGCTCTCTGCAACCCCAGAAGAGATCCAAACCTATCCACTCCAGACCCACAGCTGCGCTGCTCGGCCGGCCCCACGTGGGAAGCAATCCATGGAGCTGACCTCCCAGTAAGGGGCTTGGCCAGCCCCTGGCAGAGTCCAACATTACTCCAAGGGTTCGCTCACATGAACCCTTGTGTGGGGAGGGACCATGCTGGCCGGACTCGGAGGCGGAGATTTGGACTCTGCCCTTTGCTCCACCTCCATGCCAGCACACCCACGACAGACCCTTGGCGCAGGGTCGCTTCACGGCCGTGCAATATTCTTAGATAATACTGATTTTAGAATAAGGTCCTTCCCAGGATCTTTCACATTTATACACTGTATACATTTCTGGATATGTTCTAACTGATACCCATCATCCCAGTAAGCCTAGCAAGAAGCCAGAGCAACCCACACATCATGCAGTCAGTCATTCTCAACATACAGACTCTATTATTCCTCAGAGCTCCATTCAAGAGAAAGCCTGATCTTTCCCTACAAGTTTCATCAGTAAATGCTCGAATGAGAACCTTCTACTGATAGTATACTGCCTACACGGCAGAGCCTGGCAAGCTACCCGTGTTTTATTTATTTGTTATGCCAAAAACTAGTAACAATTATGGACCTCAATTCCATGACCTGAAGAATGGTTTGAGGCTCTTCCTATCCCTGGAGCAAGCAGATGCCCTTGGGTATACTTGCTTGCAACAGGACGTATGGAGATGTTACTGGTACCCACTAAAAGCAAATCGATGAACTACGGGAAGACAGTGATACAGTGATACAGTTCCAGGTGAGTCTAGAATGTTTCAGGTGAGACTAGAGCAGTGTGAGGCAACAGAGGGTCCACTAAAACAGAAGGACTGGAAGTGGGGTCTTGCTTCAGCGAAGGCACAGCTGAGTGAGTCCCACTGGACTGTCACCCCATGGACATCCTCATCTCCCTCACTGTGCATCCAGGAGATGTCAAATGTCCTCCTGCCCCCCACATCTGTCCAGGATGACCTGGGAGACACACGGGACAAAGCAAGCCTTGCCACCACTTCCCAGGTGGGGCACTTCCCACCCCTCCCAGCGTCCCGTTTCTATGGAAGGGTGAGGACTAGCGGCTCTCCCATGGCGAGAACCTGGCCAGGCTTTTCCCTTCTGACATCACTTCTTGGTGATTGGACAGCCCCAGGCACTGCCCCACGACTATGATCACCTGGCCCTGCCCAAGGCACATGGTTTACCTGGGATAACTGGGAAAGGGGGAAGTGAGTCAGCCCTGCCGACTCAGTAGGGCCAGAACAAATGGCGTTACTCACCGGGGCCTGGCAACTCCCCATGCCCAGGTCACTGCTGATACCTCTTCAAACAACCACACAGGTTCTGTTGTCTGAATGCTTGGACGTCTGATTGGAAACATGCCCAGCTAGTCATAAGACCGAGTGAGTCACTGCAGTAGCTCAACGGCCTGCTAGGCCCATGAGGTCACCTCTTCCCTGGGCCTGGAGTTGCCATCCAGGGGCTATTGCGCAAGGCCAGAACTTTCTGAGGCAGTCTGGAAGGCACAGGGAGAGGAGGGGGTGTTGTGTGCTGTTTGAATACAAACACGCACCTCCTTGCAAGCAAAGCATGTGCTGGCTCCTACGGAGCCTTCCTGGGCTGTAGGACCTTTGCAGGTCACTGGATTGGGTCAAAGTTTAACCCCACCAAACTGCTCTGGACTCAAATAGTTATGCAGGAATGTCAAGATTCCAGGGCAGATGGAGGCGCCTCTTGGCTGCATGTGCAGATAAGCTAGAGGCTCTGAAGGCAGCCAAGTGTTTTGACTCCCAGGGTGTTTGGCAGTGGGTGGGGAGGAAGGTTCTCAGACCCACCTGGTGCTCCGCAGCACTATTTAAACAGAGCACAGGAGTCTGGGGAAAGGTGGGGGCTCACATCTCCTTGGACTGAGCTCCAGAGGACACAGAACAAGCCAAGAGTAACATATACCGGGCCGTGGCCTTCCCTCCTGAAAGCATGTCAGGCGTGGCCAGTACTGAGAGCCCTGAGGACAGGACATGGGGGCCACCTTGGAAAAGGTCAGGACCAAATGAGAAACTGTTCTGTCATACTCAGCCGACCATGCTGTCACTTCCCTCTTTGTCCCTTATTGCTTGCTTCCAGCAGATCACATGAAAATCCAGAACGTGATCACACCCTTAAGAGGAAGTCAGTAATTTGTGCTGATAAGGCTTCTCCCATCTCTCTCTCACACGCACACACAGACACACATGCACACAAGCTTAGGAATGCTCACACATACACAGACACTGAGACGTGCATGAACACACACATACAGAAACACACGCGTGGTGGTTGAGTCCACACGAGTTACTGAGATTACTCAGGAAAGCTGCAGGTTTGCAGGACATAAGATCGTGGGGAAGGTGTCTGATGTGTGTGTGTGTGTGGGATGACTGGTCCCCTGAGCCCCACCACCACAAATGCTATTCTCCATGGTCATCTGCACTCCACACTGTTGTACAAGGACAAACTGGGCCCTCGCTCCCTGCAGTCAGAGGCCCCAGGATTCCAGGAGTCTAAAAAAAAAATGGTTATTTTGGCCCATGGATAGTCTTGGGTAGAATGCTTCACGCTCTCAGAAACACTGTGCGAATGGTGGGCCGCAGACGGTAGAAACAGGCAGGTCTAACTCTGGTTCAGGCACAGCCTCCCCGTGGGGGCCAACAGGGCCAACGTCAAACTGATCTAAGGTCCCAGAAGAAAGCTGCCCACAGAGGGAATGTCAGCATGCCCAATAAGGGGACCTCCTGCCACAGAAGCCAGGAGGACACCTAAATCAGCTGCATTTCCACAAACCACGTGGGAATGGTCCACCATTTCCCCTCCTCTTCAGGGACTCCCTGAGAACAAGCCAACACACTCGGTATCAGGGACTCCCTGAAAACAAGCCAACTCACTCAGTATCTGGTGCAGACTTGCTCTCCCTTGGGGAGCCCCTCTGTCTTCCTGTTCAAATACTTGTGAACCATATGGGAAGCACAGGACAATGTTGCCCCCTTAAGCCTTGCCCTCTCCAGGGGAACCTGCCTGCGGTGTCCAGTGATGCTAAGCCCAGCCTGGCCTTACTGGCACTGCCTCTCTCCCAGGGGTCCCTGCCTATGACACCTTGGGCTGGGCTGGGCTTTCCCCAGAACTCAGGGGACAGTGATCTGCAGCCCACTGGCGGGGCTCTAGACTGAGCATATGGCAGCTGGGCACCCCAGCAGACACCCTTGGAGCATGGGGAGGGAGTTGGGCAGGAGGGCAGCTGTGTTCCAGCATGGTTGAACGGCCCAGCAGTGCACGGGGCATGTGTGGCTCAGCCATGAACCAGCTGTGGGGAATTTACATGCCGCCCAGGGGCCCCTGTGGCCAGTACACAGGCAGGGTAAGATGCCCCCCCATGCATGTGGGGTGCAGCCAGGACTGTAGTGGGGACCCAGCTGTCTTGGAGACCCCCACGGTGGGTCTTGGGTTCCCACGTCTGTGTCTCTCCCTGTCCAGATGCTTCTGCATCTTCTTCAGGGAGACATGCCTTATCTCCCCAGAGGGGCCATAAACAAGGCCAGAAGTTCCTCATTCCACAAGAACAGGCCGTTTTGGGCTTTCTCCATGCTCGACCCCGCACTGTCCAAACACAATCCAGTTGTGCTGGCCCCATGTAACCCTGGGGCTAAAGGTCTGGAGGTGAGTGGCCCCACTAAATTCCAAGGCCTTTATGGCCCATTCCTGCTCTGACAGCTTAATCCTCCCAGCAGCAGATACATCTGCATCTGTGTAGGCCAGAGACCCTGGCCATGGCTGGCAGCCATCGCCTATCTCTCCAGGACTCCCAAGGGCCAAGTAGGTGCTGACGAGCTTGAGGCCTTGCAGGGAAACCTGAGTAGAGTGCTCAGTCCTTGGTGCTCAGTGCTCAGTGCTTGGTGTTCAGCATATGATGGATCCTGACTTCCAAAGGGTTTGGTGCCCACCTGGAGGAGCAGGGGATGAATGCCTCCTGCCCCCATCTGCCAATCACTGGCTCCTGTGTCTGTGCAGTGGCTACACCAATGCCCCCTTGCTGAAGCTCGTTCCCCAAACACTCTGCTGTGACCTGCTCGAGAATCCCTGGAACTGGCCCCAGGCTCCTTCCTGGCTATGTTCTGGGAAGCCGTACAGGGACTCTCTAAATGCACCCAAGGTACACCCTGTGTGCAGAGCACTGGGGAGCCCCAGTGGGTGAGACTGTCCTGTCCAGCTCCTTTCCCAGAGTCCTCTCAGCCTCTGGTCTCTATCTCTGCAAGTGGACAGCAGCCGGAGATTCTGTGCTTTAAGCACAATATTTTGTCCCCTCAGCCACAAGGAGAAGAGGGAGAGGAGGAGTAAGGAGGGGAAAGGAAGGAACTGGGGAGAGGGGAGGGGGAGGGAGGAAGGAAGGGGAAAAAGACAGGGGAGGGAGAGAGGGAGGGGAGAGAGGAGGAGGGGCAGGGAGGGGAGGAGAAAGGGAAGGAGAAGAAGGCAGAGGAGGGAGGGGCTGGGGGGACAGAGCAAAGAAGGCTGAGAGGGGTGGGGAGCAGGAGTCCTATGCATCTGAGGAAGGCAGCCATGTCCTGCAGAAGGAATCCCATGAGTTCCTGTGGGCCTGGGGCTGAGGCAGTGCGCTTGCCCTTGGCAGTGACCCTTAGTGCCCACCAGCAGCCACCACAGAGGGGCCACTGCGGACAGCATCTCCTCAGTTCTTGTCTCCACTTGGAGCACCTGCTCCTGCTGCTCTCCCCAGGGCCCCTTCGGCCTGAGAACATGCAAGGTCCTGGACAGTCCAGAGGGCCCCAGACTTTAACCCACCTAGTCCAGGGGGCCTGAACTCTAACCCAGGCTGGGAAGGGTTGGGCTGAAGCAGGTCAGGAAATGTGGTGTGCTGAGTGGCCCCTGCAAAACCCCGAAACTCAGGGTGCCCTTTCCGCTTCCTGCCCTTCCTGCTTCCTGCTTGCTACCCTTCCTGCTTGCTACCCTTCCTGCGTCCTGCTTTTCCTGCTTCCTACCCTTACTTCTTCCTGCCCTTCCTGTGTCCTGCCCTTCCTGCTTCTTACCCGTCCTGCTTCCTGCTTGCTGCCCTTCCTGCTTCCTACCTTTCCTGCACCCTGCTCTTTTTGTTTCCTGCCTTTCCTTGGGGACAGTGGGACACAACTCTCCCCCAACAAGGTGCTTTTGCCCTGCTCGTCTTAGAAGCCTCGACTGTGAGAAAGCAAACACATTTCTTTCTACTGTCTTTTCATTTTCTGCACACTCAGGGCTTACTCCTGGCTCTGAGCCCACGGATTACTCCTGCTGGGGTTTGGGGATCACGTGAGGTGCTGAGGCTTGAACCCTGTCAGCCCCTTGCAAGGCGAGTTTCCTCCCTGCTGTCCTATTGCTCCAGCTCCTCAAAGACCTTCTTAATTTGTCAACTTAACTTGTCACTCCCCCACAACCAGGGATGGCATGTCGCTCCATAAGCCAAAAGTTCCACAGGGATGTGTAAGCTGGGATGGCCTAGAGGCAGGAGTGCAGCCCCAGGATGGAGATTCGGTGATGGAGACTCGGGGGGGCTGACTCCTTCTTTGGCCTTTCCTCAGGAGGAAGAGAAATGTCAGGCAGCTGAGGAAGAGTTGCTCAAGGCAGGACGCCCTCTTTCTCCTCAGGCCCAGGAATCAGAGCCCTCTCGAGGAGCTACTCCTGCATTTTCTGCTGTGTGCTGGGCTTTCCTATTTAAAAAAAAAAATATGCTTCCTGTTGCGAGGGTCACTTTCACCCATATATGGTCCAAGTCCCACAAGCATTTCCTGGTGACTGTTGAAATCACTCACTCTTGGCCTAGAGCTAATTTGGGAGTTTCACTCCTCAGTGTCTTCCGGGAAGGTGGCTGTGGAACAGGACCAGAAAGTTCTTAGGCAGCAGGCAGGGGCAGAACCAAGAGCCTCCGCCTGTTTGGATTTGCTTGTGTTTCACTCACAGGCTGCCCGGCTCCCCCCAGATATGGCGTGTGTGTGCGTGTCCGATGGCGCTCGGAGCCACCAATGCCTTCCCTGAGCTGTCGCCCCTCCACTCCTAGGGCCCAGATTCAACTCGGAGAGTACCCAGCCAGACGGTACCTGGGAGCCGAGGCTCAGGGGTCTCAGAGAGAAGACCCCGCATGCCTGTCACTGTCCCCCCTGCCCTCAGGGAGATAACCCCTGAGTGTACATACAAATACAATCACAAATTTGCTCACACACGTATGTACACTCACAAATGCACATAGGTATGCAGGCATGTGTGTACATGCATGAATACATACGTATGCGCTTGCACACAGTGTTCATGTATGTATATGCTCTTGAGCACATGTGTGCATGCATACACCCTTGCACACGTGCTCACACACTGAGCTGCACAGCGCTGGTCAGTCCTCTCCCTTCCCCCTTCCCCCGTCACTGCTGGGCCGTGCTAGATCCTGTTCCCTTTCACTCTCCCTAAACAAGCTATCCTGTGGGCTCCTGTTTCTACACAGCAACTCAGGGATGGGGGGTTCTCCAGCTCTCCTGATCTGGAGTGCTTTGTGGCTGGGGCCAGGAAGCTGACCAGGCCCTGGCAGTGTTCCCACACCACAAGGCCAGGCCAGCATCCCAGAGAAGGAGGGAAACAAAACCCCGTGTGGATAATACTGGCTCCAAAAAACAGCAGGGCAGAAGCACAGCCTGGGACAGGGCACCACATGCTGGGACCTCCCTTCTGGCCTCTCCCTCCAGGTGGTTCCATGCCCATGTGGAGCATTTGTGCTGGGCCTAGGCACAAATGGGGTGTGCCTAGGGGTCCTCCAGAAAGCAGGGAGACCAGAGCACTAGCAGGTGCTGGCCAGGGGCAGCTTTGGCTGACCTCTACAGCCCACTTGGTTCCCGACGTCCCTTCTTCCTGTGCTGTTCTGTGAGACCAAGTCCCAAGGTGAGGACAGTTCCACAGCCCGTCAGTCACAGTCACAGCTGCCAGTCAGGGAAGCCCCAATTCCTACCCCATCCCCCACACCCAGCAGTCCTGGACAGAGAGCCTGGAGCCTGCTGCCACTGAGTCCCATGACCCACAGGAGTCGGTGGAGCTCGGGTGCCCTGCCCTAGGGGCAGCGTGGCGTGGCTGGCTCACGGCCTTCAAGAACTGAACTGGAAACTTGGACTCTGAGTCCACCAGTGCTGGGCCCACCTGGGTTCTGGGGGAAACCCCAAAGAGCAGCTCAGATTCCAGCAGTCCAGCAGGTGCCAGAGACCAAGAGTGGGCCCTCAGGCAGCAGGGAAAGCCGGGCAGAGCACACACATGTGAGCACAGGGGACTCCCCTGCTACCCCTGCACCACGGCGCCTGGGAGCCTTCATGTGTGAATGACCATCCAGCCACCGCCGCAACTCGAAGGTTCTTTTTCGGTCTTAGATCGATGAGTGCATTTTCCTAACAACTCTCCAGCAACATGTACAAATAAAGTCACACACAGTGACAAGCTGTACCGCTTACCGCTGAGCTGATGACATTCTTGTTATTGAAACAGGAAGTGACTCAGCCTCGACAGGTCATCTATTTGATTCTGTTGTGTTTGCTCATTTGAAAAAAAATAAATAATAAGTGATCGTAAGGCAACCGTGTCTGTTGCCCAAATAACACACTTTCACTGGAGGAAAGTGGAAGCCGCGATGGGTGCGTTCAAACTCAAATACAAGTCTTCGAGGAAAAGAGGGGAGAGTCCTTGGTTACTGGATCATCATCAAGTTACTGAAAATAGGTTTCCCCAGGCTAAGAGCAGACTCAAAATGGGTGTTTGGGAGGGTGAAAGGAGTTCATACTCTCCTCTGGAAGGCCGATGCCTGTGCTCAGCACCCAGCTGCCCCGCCCCGGCCAACACTGCTCAGGGGGCTGAAGCTTGGCCTGAGCTTTGAAGGCCTTGGGGACACATCCCTGATGCCTTCAGTTTTGGCTATTTCCCAAATGTGTTTTCCCATAATTGTGCCACGGGTGAAGTTTCTCTGTGTTCACCTGTCCTGTTGATCAAGCACAGCTGCCTTCTAGAGCAGCATGTGTGGAGACAAACACTGGAGACGGCTAAAGCATCTCCACACAGAAAACTGAGTCCACCTGCCTCCGGGTCCGGAAAATATGGTTCAACTCAGGGCTTGCATATACATACACAGTGTGTGTGGTGTTGCATGCATATGTGTGTGGTATTTGAGTGTATATGTGTATGTAGAGGATGTATGTGAATAAGTGTATTTGTTTATGTAGAGGATGTATGTTTATACGTCTGTGAGTGCATATGTGTGTATATATGTGGCAGCTGTGTCCTAGGAACATGGAATCTTATGGGGGTGGTCTCATGTGAGAACTAGACACGTGGACCAGGAGACATGGGGGCCCGGGGGATATAGGAGGCGTGAGGGGACATGGTGGGACACAGAAGGCGTGGCTCTGGCCTGGCTGGGCGTGAGGGAAGTGGGGATATAGGGGAACAGATGGCGACTTTGGGGACGTGGAGGGGAGCTGAGGGGTATGTGGAGGTGATGGGGGGCCATGAGCAGGCGTGGGAGCCAGGCCCCTCCTCCATCACTCCGGCTCTGAGCTCCCTGGTGCCATGTGCACCCGTCTTTCTCTGCTGGAAACTGCCCCCACGCCCACCCCTGAAGGATTCTATGGGAAACACAGTTGCTCGGCTGGGCCTGGGTCACAGCTGCCCCCTGAGCAGCTCTAGAGCTTCAGCTCCTTTGGCCTCAGTGTGGGAGCCCCAGGCAGTGCTCGCCCCTGGCCTGCAGACTCCTGTGTGTGGCTCTGGCCTGGCCTTTCCATGTGAGATCGGCCGTTTCTATCTTTCCTTCATTCTGTCACTGTGGCTCAGTGCTTACTGATGTGCGTGAGCTTCCAGAGCCTCCAGTTCTGGCTGATTCGCCCCTCATGAGTTTCTCCCTCTGCTTCTGACTGATTCTCCCTGCAGAGAAGTCCTGAGCCTGAGATGCTCGATGCAGGCCCACAGGACTGTGTCCCTCTGCACACTGCAGAGCTACATTCTGCGGTGGACACATCAGTTGACACAGTTCACAGGGTCAGGTTTGATAGCTTTTCCCCAGGTCCTGGCAGTTGAACCCCTCCCTGGGTCTCAGCTGAGCCCCCCCAGCCCCCTCCCAGGCTATTGTGTCCAGATCCTTTTGCTACTCCTGTGGCTACTCCAGGGCAGGCTCCAGGCTGCTCTAGTGGTGACCCCCTTCCTGCCTTTGTGGGAACAGAGCCTAGAGCGAGCCCACATTGTCCTGTTCCCCACCCTGCCTACTCCCTGCAGCCTCTCTCTCGGGCCAGGTGTCCAGTCCAGTGCAAGGCCAGAAAGACAAGCCCCACATGCCACTTGGCAGTTTAGAATCTCGGGCAAGTGACCATTTCCCTAAGATTTACAGATGCTTTTCCAGCCATGGAGCATTGATGCTGGAGTCACAGGCTCTGAGACCATTGGCTGTTGACGTAAGGGGGCACGCTAAACTCAGGGGCTGCTATCTTGTTGGGGGGAGGGGAGACAGCCCTTCACCTACTTCCTCTCTGTAATCGAGAATGCACCCAGCTCCCCACTTTCCTGCCATTCACTCAGGACCCCCGGCTCTGAGCTCATCTCCTGGCATACAGGCAGACTCCAGGCCCCTAGCACCCTACACCTTGTCCCAGGCACATTCCTTTATGGCAAAGGAAGCTGAACACCGAGAGAGAATTTTCCTTATTAGCGGCACACTGAATTCCCCTTATTAGCCAAAGAGTGATTGTGAAGAGTGAGTCTGTATCTTAATGACACACAGTAACTGCCGTTGCTAATAGCAGCAAACAAAAACACCCGCTAAAACAGAAACGGACTTTCCTGCCAGTCGGGGCTGTGGGACGCTTTGAAGGAAGAATCTCGGAATACGGAGGAGTTTCTCTGAAGGTCCCTACTGAAGGCAGGGGAACAGTGTGATCAGAGGTGCCCCCAGAAATCTTTAAACTCAAAGGGGGTAGCTGAGACTTCCCTGGGCTCTGGCCTTGGTGCCCCTCCACAACCCTCATGTTGAATATTAGTTTTGTTTTCTGAGTGTGGCAGAGAGCGCAGTGAGAGTGAGTAGCAGTGTGGCAAGGGAGTGCAAAAGGCCATGGGCAAGCGCGGTGCAGGTGGGGGGTCTGGAGAGCACCTGAGGCTGGGGGGCAGGGTCACACTCCAGTCCTGACGGCGGGACACAGACTGGATAGCAGCGGCCTGGCCATGCTGGAGGCGCAGACACTGATGGCAGAGGGGCACAGGGAGCCATTTACCAGTGGGTCCCCTGGTTCCCTGCAGGGCTGGGGTGTGAGACTCTGGAGCTGGGAATTCGAGGAAGGCTGTCAGCAGGCTTGACCCAGCCACAGGCCCAGTGACAGTGGTTTCCCTTCTGTGTCACACTCCACCCAGCTGGACAGGGACATCTCAGGTGGCAGCAGCCAGTGGAAGGGTGGGGGTGGGGGAGCAACGCGCCTCGGCACTGGCTGAGAACCAGGCCTGGACACCTCATCTCCTTCCAGCCCGGTAGTGGGACAGGAGAGCAGGGTGTGTCCTCTGCCGTAGAGAATGGACGAGGCCACAGCCCAGATAAGGAGTCTGAAGTCCAACCCCATTTCCCCTTGCCCTGACCACCTTTGTGTGCATCTCTGCCTGCCTGGTACAGGCAGGCGCAGCCAGAGGATTGAGGTCATACCTGGGATGCTCCACTGGGGAGACTGAGGCAGATCCCCAGACGTGTGTGTGAGCCTGGGAGGATGGTCAGAGCTGGTGGAGGCAGAGCAAGGAGGCCAGACCTGTGGGTTTATCTTTCTTCCTAGAAGTTACTGTTTCTTCCTTGTTGCATCCACTCCATCAAAAACTATACTGTGTAATCTTCCATCTACAGGCGGTCTGTAAGAGACCAGGCCACATTTGGGGTTCCTGAGAGCTGAACTGAGGTCAATTTACGGTCCCCCAACCTTGCAGCTCAGCCTGGCACATGCTGCACTGGTGAATTCCCATACCCCAACTGTGACTGGCACCAGTCTAGGATGTACATCGCTACCCTACTTGGAAGCCCAGTCACACAGGCTGGGCTTCTCCCCTCTGACCCAGCTGCCTATGAGAGACCAGGATGGCACCCCAGGACCCCCCCCCACACACACACCCCTCACACCCACACCCACATCTGTGCCTCTTTGGTAATTGTTGTGGTCCAGGAGAAAAACTCATCCCCCAAAGAACCAGAAGACTCCTGACCACCCTCAACATTCATGGTCAGCTGTTCTGCTGCAGGGCAGGACACACCTCTGGCCACTCCAAGCTAAGTCAGGGACCTGCGGGAAGGGGCTGGGACTCCTTAATGCTGGAACAGAAGGGCCGGGATTCATTTGTCTTAGCAGCCTCAGGCCAACAGGCAAGATAAGATAATGGCCTGACTTACTTTTGATTCACAAGGAAGGGCGCAGCCTGCAATCACCTGCGGACCTGAGGACCTCGGTCCTCCGATAGGCTAAGGGCCCCCTCCCCAGAACTCTGACATATGTCCATGGGAGAGCAAGACAAACGCAAGGCCAGCTCTGGATCAGAAAGCTGCTTAGGGACTCCTTGACACCCAAAGGAGACTAGCACCTACATTGCAGTTTCCCCTTTCAAATTTAAGAATCGTCGTGGCTTGGCATTTTTCTGGAAGATGAGCATCACGGTGTATTTTAGGAGATAATTTATATGAGAAACAATGTCGTCAGCCTTGGCCCTCGGATTGTTTACACATTCCCAGGGAGAGCCCGCCTGGTGACGTGGGGGGGAGGCGCCCAGGATAAACCGGTTTCCAGTTCCAGCGACAGCACAGCGACCAGTAAAAGGACCTTTTCACTTCCAGCTCCCACTGTGCCTCCCTTGGCCAGGCGAGTCGCCGGGAGGGTGTGGACAAGTAGTAGGGGTTCGCCATCCTCATCTCAGCCCCCTTGGCGACCCCAGGGAGCTCGAGCGGACGCTGCCCTATGGGGGGCTGGGGTGCAGGGGGCACAGTGCCTCGTCAATCTTTTTATTTTTGTTTTGGTTTCCCATTACGGACATCTCACTTTTATTCAAATAACAGGCGCGGGGGTGGAGCTAAGGCAAAGCCCGGACCTGATCCTAGGGCAGCCCGCAGCCCGGAACCCCGCTTCCTGCGGACCGGCTCCCTCCGGCCGTCCCGGGGCAAGAGAGGCGGGTCCCGGCAGGCCGCCGGAGGAGGGCACAGGGTCCCCGCGGCGTCCCCCGCCTCTCCATGGGCATCTCGGCCGGTCGGCAGACACAGGCCCGGGACTGCCGTGCTCCACCAAGCCTAGCCCAGCCGGACCCAGGCCGGTTCGGCCGCCGCGCACTGAGCCGCTCGGCCGCCGCGCACCGCCCAGTGCCGACTCCTCCAGCGCGCGGCCGCCAACGTCTTATATAGGCTGCTAAAAATAGCCTGCGAGGCCGCCGTCCAATCGGAGGCGGCCCCAGTTCGAATTGGACCAATGGCGAGGGCGCTGAGGGAGAGGCTCGGTCACGCCAGGCGGGGCCGTGGAGAGTCGCGCGCTGCCATTGGCCGGAGCTGACGTCATGGGCGCGCGGCCGGAGGGCAGGGGCGCGGCGTGATTGGGTGGCGCGCGGGGCGGGCGCGCGGGGTCACGTGGGGGGGCGGGCGCGGCGCCGCGGCGGGGGCGGAGGAGGCTGCTGCGGAGCTTTGAAGAGGGAAGTTTTGCAGGGCTGACGTTGGCAGTCGCTCGGCTGTTTGCAAATATTGTGTGCGAGCTCTCGAGCGCCGCTGAGCTCCGGAGCAGCCGCGCCCGAGCGTGCATGAGAGTCGGCGGCGCCGCGCTCCGCTCCCAGCGCCCGGCCCGCGCCGCCCCGCCGCCGCCCGTCATGGACGTGCTCCCCATGTGCAGCATCTTCCAGGAGCTGCAGATCGTGCACGAGACCGGCTACTTCTCGGCGCTGCCGTCGCTGGAGGAGTACTGGCAACAGGTAACCGCCGGCCGCGCGCCCCTCGCACGTTTGGTTTTTTAAAATATTTTTTTTCATACGTTGGGGACGTTTCTTTGACATTTGGAGAGTGACCCCCGACGGCCGCCTGCTCTCGAGGCTGTCATGCGAGCGGGTCGCCGTGCCGGGCCTTCCCGGACGCATCCTCCCGCCAGCAGAACCAGCCCAGCGCTCGGCCCGGCACGCCTGGGTGCTCCCCATTCCCACAGCTGCACCGTATGAGATGATTTACTGGTTCCTGGGACAGCCAGGAAGGGTCGATTGTTTTTTTTTCCTTTTTTAGTTTTTGTAGTTCTGCTTTTTGTTATTTTGTACATACGTATATATGTGCCTTATTTTAATTAAAGAAATCCTCCCTGAGAAATATCGACAGAGACTTTTCTTCGGCCTCTTTCAGTTTTTCTTCTCTGGAATCCCTAAGATCGGCTCTGGATCTGTCTTGTTTTTCTTACCTGCTTCTATTGTTGACCAGGAAAAACAAAGCCATGTTCGCACAAGCAGTGACTTTCAGTCATATGACAGTGAGGCTGGCAGGACAGCTCCAAGTCTTAATTTGGGAAGATTTAGAGTCTGGCTCTCCCAGTGTTTGGGGAGGAACTGGAATTTTTGACATTGGACATTTGAGAAACTTAATCCCCACCCCTCCATCCCGGTTCTGATTCCTTGGGATTTGGGGGAGGGCGGGGGAGAGGGAGGGCAGATTCTGACACTTGCTTTATTGTTTCTACAAAGAGGGTTTGGGTGCTGATGGCTGGACTCCCCCTGAAGCACGTAGAGAAGATTTGTTTTGTTTTGTTCTGTGGATTTACAAGACTAGAAAGCTTTTAAGAGGAATGAAAGGCAAAGTGTGGGGCCTCACAGGATGGTTGGGTGCTGCGCCCTCCTTCCTCTCTCCCTGTTTCTCTGCAAGGAAATGGATCTGAGTAGTTTCCTTGGGGCCTTTGGGATTTGGGATTCGGGCCACAGGCCAGGCTCTGCTGTCTCTTGCCGGCAGAGGCTTTTAAAGACTGAGACTTCCCTGCTGCTCCCAGCCTCCACCAGTATAATGGAGGTTCGAGATTAGCTGATGATGATTGAAGTTTATCAGGATCGTGGTAAATGCACATTCCTTTTTCTTCATAAGGACGTCAATAAAATATCCGGATGCTGCTCCTTCTTCCTGGGGTCTTGTGTGATGGTAACTCAGGGGCTAATTTTAGGGGTCAGGAGAAAACAGTGCCCCCCCACCCTGTGTCTGCTGTCGGACACAGTGATGGTGGGCCTCGGCTGGGTCTTGGTGGTGGTGACAGGCTGGGCGCCCCCGTGGACCTGATCCCAGGGTCGGATTGCTCCTCCAGAGCTTTTGTGGAGAAAGAACAGTTTGCTGTGGACTGGGGCTGCGTGCGGGTGTGTGTGCATGCCACAGCCCTATAGACATCCTTATATGGACATGTGGGCAGCTCACCCTAGCGGAGAGGGAGCTGAGCTTTTCCCATCCTAAAATGTCTCCTAGCGCTTTTCTTTTGCAACAGCTAGAAAGTTTGAGGTGCTGAGGAGAGGGGTGCAGTAAGCGCTTCTTGCTAGGTGGGGGAGCTGCCCACCCCCCCCAGCCGTCCAGGACACAGTGTGTGGATTTGAACCGGGGCTGTCTTTGGCTTTGGTTGAGCATTTCAGAAGGAAGTCTCCTTTGGCACTGGGTGAAAGAAGAGGATGATGACTCATACAGTTGTACTCTTGGCCCGTGAATAAAGTTCTCGGCCATTGTGGACTGAGGCTGAAGGGCGGCCTCTCCTGCTGTACAGCACAGGGGCGCACAGGCCCTGCACTTGGGGGGTGGCATTTCTGAGTACCTGTGGGTGCCGGGAGAGGGGGTGACAACCCAGGAGCCGCGGGCACCTCTGCGTGTGAACCCTCCCACTGCCACTCCCGGGCACACGCACACACATTCCTCATCAACTGTCAGATGGTCTCGTCAGACCAGTTTGGGGGTGTCTGAGGCTGCTGGCCTTTGAGTGGTTCTTACTGGAATCGCAGCCTAAGTGCTTGTAACCAAAGGACAACAGAAAGTGGTGTAGAGATCTTTGCCCGGAGCCGCTGGCCTAGCGTGGGGCTCGGAGGGCTTTCGCCCCTCCCCTTTTCACCTTCTCCCAAGACCCGCTTCCCCCTCAGCCTTTTGGTGACCTGCCGTGGGGCCTGGGCTGCTGCCGCCCCTTGCCCTTCACTATTGCCTGTTGGGGAAAATGCGCTTTCACTTCCGTTTTCAGTGGCCCTGAGGTCACATGGTGCTTGTTTCCTCCCAGACCTGTTTGGAGCTGGAGCGATACCTTCAGAGCGAGCCCTGCTACGTGGCAGCCTCCGACATCAAGTTCGACGGCCAGGAGGACCTGTGGGCCAAACTCATTCTGGCCCGGGAGAAGAAGGAGGACACGGACATCACACGCCCCTGCAGCGCCCCCGAGGACCCACTCAGCAGCCCTGGCTTTGCCTACAGCCTGGAGACCAGCAGCCTCAACTCGGATGCCAGCAGCGAGGCCTCCGACAGCTCGGAGGAACTGTCACCCACCTCCAAGTTTGCCTCTGACCCCATTGGCGAAGTCTTGGCAGGCTCAGGGGGCCTAGGAAGCCCCCTAGCCTCCTCGCCCCATCCTCTCCCGAACTGAGCCGGGACGCTTCCCAGCTGTGGGGCTGCAGCTCTGGGGAGCTGCCTCCTCCCCGGGAAGATGCACGGGAACTGTGGTGAAGCCCGGGGACAAGGGGCAGCGGGGACGCGTCCCCAGACGGCCGCCGCGAGTCCACCGCTGCCACTTCAATGGCTGCAGGAAAGTTTACACCAAAAGCTCCCACCTGAAAGCGCACCAGCACACACACAGGTCAGTGCCGCCGGCCCCACAGGAAGCACACAGACTCTTCCCCCAGCCTGGGTTGCGGGGTGCACAGTAGGTGCTGAGACACTGCACTGTGCCCAGCGCAAGGCTGGCACACCGAGCTTGAGCATGCAGGAGATGAAGCCCTTCTCTGTCTGCACCGTCCACAGCTGGGGGTCCCTGGGTCCCCGCACCACCTGCGGGCTTGTGCCACGTGGCAGTGAGGCCAGGGGTCCTGAACAATCAATCGGTGTGGAGCAGCGGGTGGGGGGCCGAGCAGGGCCAGCCTCAGTGGAGCTTCCTGAGACAGGAGTTGGGGCCTTGGTTTTCTGTCCATCAGAGAGCCAGAGGACCTTCCTGCCTTCACCTGCTAGAATGACCAGCATGTGGGGCCTTGCCCCACTGCCCCGGGAGTGAAGGGGCCAGGCCAAGCAGTGGCTGTGCCATCAGCAGCACCCCAGCTGCCTCGGGCCCACTGGCAGAATGTTTCTGGGCACTGTGACTGCCTGCAGCCAGCCCATGCTCACTCCATCTCAGGGAGCTGCCCCATAGGTCCAGCTCAGCATCTCTGACCCAGCGTGGCTGCCACTGGCCACTTCCAAAGGGCTGTGGAGGCCCCTTGGCCTTCGCTCAGAGCACCTCGGGTAGTGAGTAGGCCTGTGAAGCAGAGGCGGCACCCACCCAGCTGCCCTCGGCCTGTGCTCCTGAGCCAAGTCACGTTTGCCCACTGTGGGCTGAGCCCGTGGCCGTGGCCGCTGGGTCCCAGCAGCCCAAACGCGTGGCCGGTGACCTCACGGTGCTATGTCTCTTCCCAGGAGAGAAGCCTTACCGGTGCTCGTGGGACGGGTGTGAGTGGCGTTTTGCAAGAAGCGATGAGCTAACCAGACATTTCCGAAAGCACACGGGCGCCAAGCCCTTTAAATGTGCCCACTGCGACAGGTGCGTGGTGCCAGCCCTGCGGCGCGTGCGGGGACCGGGCACCACTGCCCGGCGTCTGGGCCTTTCTTGGGCAGCGGCTCTAGTTCTCAGCCTCTGCCGTGCCCGTTGTCGGGGCTCAGCCTGTTAGCGATGGAGGCGGCCAGCCTGGCCGAGGGCAGTCTTCTGCTGTCTGGGGGGTGTCTGCCCACTGGGGGCCGGGGCCGGGCCCGGGGTCACTGCCAGGCCTAACCCACTGGCTTCATTCTGCAGGTGCTTCTCCAGGTCCGACCATCTGGCCCTGCACATGAAGAGGCACCTGTGAACCCACCGCCATTCCTGCGGCTAAGACGGCTCCGGGCTGCAGCCGGCCTGGCGGAGGCGCCCTGCTAGCCAGAGCAGCTGCCTGGCACCCTCGCCGCCTCCAGGGCCTTCCTTGGATGGTTGTTGGCAGGAGGGCTGAGGTGTCCCCGCAGAAGTGCGGAGTTCAGTGGGCAGTGGGGAGGCCCCCGGCATGTCCCCAGCTGTGAGCGTGTGGGCGGGATGACTGTGTGTGGTGGCCTGTGCCTGTGCGTGGGGCCAGGCCTCGGCGTCTTCCCACAGGAGGCGGCGGCGGTTTGAATGTTGTGTGTGAGGGTGCCCCCAAAGTCTCCTGGGGGAATCTGTACCTGAGGGGGAGGGAGAAGAGAAAAAAGTTACAAAGACATGGAGGGCGGGCGAGGGGCAGAGGGAGACGCTGCTCTGAGGGGACCGCACCAGTGTGGATATGACTATGCCCTGTGCAGCTGTTCCTGGGGGTGGAGGCTACCTCAGCACCTTCCCCGGCAAGGCAGGCGAGAGAAGGGGCCCAGTATGGGTGACTTTCCCACCCGGTCAGAGTTGCCATTAGCCAGTTGGTCAGTGGGCGGCAGAAGCTCTTTTCCTTGTGCCCTGCCCTGGGCCCATGGCGCTCTCTGCCTTGCTGAGGCACACGAGCTCCACAGAAGGTCCCGACTCCTAGGACAGGGCCCAGGGTGCAATGGGTGAGAACAGGCCTAAGGTGCTGGTCTCATGTTCCTCCGGACCTGGAAGCTACAGTTTTACTCCGTGGGTGGATGAAAACCACTAAAAGCTTAGAAACTGTTTTCTCATGCAGCTAAGTTTCTCTTATTTATGCCTTGAGGACTAATTTCTGGTTTTCCAGCTGAAAATGCACTGCAGATCTTAACAATGGTGCCTTATGCCGGCCCTTCATGGGCTCTTACAGGTGCGGGGTGCATGCTTTATTAAGGCTCTTTTTTACACCTGGCATTGTACTGTACCGACATAGAATCCCGAAAAGCCCGCGTCCAGCCCCTCCTTCATGGACAGACAGCAAGGGGGAGGCCCCCAACAGGTCGGGGCCTCTCCTGCCCAACGGCATCTAGGAGCTTTGGAGCTTTTCTGCCACAGAGACTTTGGCGTCCACTTTGCACAACTCTTGTATAGCTCACACGCCGCCTGTGTTTGATCCGTCATGTTCTCATGTATAGGAAAGATACAGAAGTGTTAAAAAAATGATGTTAATGTGTTTGCTTCCAAGGCACAAGGTGTACGCACCTGTCTAGCTACCTGTCGGTGATACAGAGAGCATCCTGCTTTTATAAAAGTGGGAAGAATTCTTGTGTATGTATATTTGTGTGTATAGTATATGTATGTGTGTATATATATATATGCTATATATATATAGATAATATATAAATATTTTTTAAGGAGAAATTAGAATGTTAGCTAGAGACCTCCACAGCCAGTGAAGCAGCATTTCCGAATGGCCACAGAGAGGGTGAAAACCAAGTTACTGCCTCAATTTACATACTTTCCCCAACTGCAGGGGCCCCTGGCCACTAGCAGATCAAAAACACCGTCCCTTGGCCCTCCAAAGCCCTGTGACGGGAAGACTATCCTCTGGTTGGTCTTTCAGAACAGAGGCTTGGGTTTGGTGCCCCAGCCTTCTCTATTGATCATTTGGGGATCACCATCCTGTTTCCCAGCAGAGATTCCTCCAGGGCTCCCAGTGAGTCACCTTCCTGAATTGGCAGAATGCAGTGGACAGCCAAGTGGCCCCGTCAGGTCCCTTGCCCTGACCGTGCTCTGTTCAAATGTACAGCAACGCCCCTGCAGTCAGGCTGGGCTGCTGTTGTGTTTCATCTTCCTGGAAGTGAGGGACACCGAGCGCTCACCTGACTGTTCTGAACTCTGTGCTGCCACGGGCACATACCTAAAGGCCATCTCTCATTCTCTGAGGGTGGAAGTGGCCTCTGGCGTGTCCCAACTCAAACGTGGGGTTGGCTGGGCTTTGGAAAATGTTCTTTTGGCTCTCTGTGTGCCCAGCCATAACCGTTCCATTAAACAAGGAGGTAAACTGAAGACCAAAATAAAAACATAGAAATAAATTCTGGGGAAAACAAAACTGCCGTCGGCTTGCACAGACTTGTCCTGCTCGTGGAACTGCTGGGTTGTGGGTGTGTTGGGCGCCATGTCGTTTCTGTAATAAGCAAGTTACATTAAGAGCTACATTCTGTTCAGGTGATAACTGAGCCTCAATCAAGCAGAAACGGTTTTGCTTGACATTGAAAAAAGATTTCTATTCGTGAGATTTCTTTTTTTCTTTTTTTGAAGCACCCTGTTATCTAAAGAATCTTTGTAAGATTTTTTGTAAAATTTTGTTTTACAAGATTTTATTTGAAATTGTTTTTTGCAAGATTGTTATATTTCTGTATGAATGTATTTTTTATTGGAATAACATAAAAGAATTCTTATCAGCATCTCGGGTTCCTTGACTTGGGGGAGAGGAGGGAGCCACATTCCTGGTCCCTGCGTCAAACCCTGTGGAGCACCCCAGCTTCTGTGGAAAGAGGAACTGGGCTGGGCTCACCTGAAATGCCCTGAATTTCCTTCAGAGACCAGGCGGAAGGGGAAGGAACGAACATTCGTGCTCTTTCATCTCTGATTCGCAGGTCTGGGAGCCCAACCTGCCCGTCTCGGCCTCCTCTTCCACCTGGCCTGTCGCCCTCTCATTATCCTGGTTAGTTGGCCGCTGGCTCCTGGGGCTTTCCCGGGAGTGGCTTGGTCCAGTGCTGGGAGGTTGTCTCAGCCGTCATCGCTGCTTCCCTTGTATGATGGGGCACAGAAGGGGTGGAAACATCCCCAATCTGGCTGCCCACCCTTTCTGGAAGTATTGTAAAAATATCCACAATTGGAACTTGGCCACATGGGGATGCTGCCGGGCCCGTCAGCATGAGTGATGGCTGCCTGGCCGGGGCGGTCCAGCTAAATAAAGGCTCCAGCCTGCCTCCTCGGCTTCTGCCGGTCTGACCACTTGCTCATGTGAAGACTATTCTCAACGACTCAGTTATGCTCAAATAAGGCTGTGGGAACTGCAGCCCAGAGCAGGGCATGCTGGTGTATTTATAGGGTGGATGTTTCAGTCTGCCCAACACGTTTTGGAAACTGGGCTGAAAGGCAGTGTCCTGCCCCACCAGCAGGGTTCTGCCACCTCCACTCTGTCACAGAGTGTTGGGGTCGGTCCCAGCTGGCCACCACTCTGCCTGCTGGGCCTGGGAGTGTGAGTGACTTCGGAGCACCAATGTTCCTCAGGACATGGCTGGGCAAGCCTCAGATCCCGGAAGCTTTCCCAGGGACTCCAGCTGAAAGCTCTGTAGAGAAGAAAGTGGCTCTATCTTAACCTGGGAAACAAGTTTCCAAACTGCAC
The DNA here is from genome assembly GCA_021461705.1 of Cryptotis parvus. Taxonomy (NCBI): domain Eukaryota; kingdom Metazoa; phylum Chordata; class Mammalia; order Eulipotyphla; family Soricidae; genus Cryptotis; species Cryptotis parvus. The sequence continues at coordinate 12,607 of JAJIBD010023736.1, read as the reverse complement.
TTTGCCCCTTCAGTTAGGGTTAGGCAAGTCGGTGTGCACTGCCTATGGGGAAACTGCCCTAGTTAGGTTGAGTTGCTGTGTGGTGCCTATGGTGGGACTGCCCTAGTTCAAAACATGAGGGAGGAAAGAAGAAAAAGCCGCTGAAAACTGCTTCTGATACTGGAGTTTTCATGTCCCCAGGCTAGTCCTTCCAAGCTGGGCTCAGCGGCCAGGGTGTGGCTCGGCTTCCACCTTGTCTCCCACTGGTGGCTTCCCTGGGTGCTGCCTCTGCTCCCAGGCTGCTCTGACTGTCCCCAGCCCTGGCAGTGGTGGCAGCAGCATCCCTCCTGGTGCAGAGCCTCCAGTAGCAGCTCCTGGCCACACGAGGAGTGCAGGGCAGGAGGCTGTGGGCCTGGCGGTCAGGACAGCGTGGAGGGGGCAAGTCACAGCTTTTGGCCTGGCCTGTCCCTGGCTGGAGAATCCCCTAGAGAGAGCGAGGCCTTCCCAAGCCAGGAGCTGGAGGCACTCAGGTTCTGACCACCATTTTCCTGAGCAAACAAGCCACCATTCTGAACTGCTTACATGGGAAGAGAGCAATGGGGCATCTGTTCTAAATGCCTTGGGGAGACAGAGCCCCAGGAGGCAGCCCCTGTGTCCACTGGTAGCAGCAGCTGATGGGATCCAAGAAATCAGGGTCTCATGGCACCACTTTGCTTCCTCTTCATTCAAGAGTCTTCATGGCTTCCAATCAGCATTATTTTATTTATTCTTTGCTTTTTGGCGATGCTCAGGGCTTACTCCTGGCTCTGCACTCAAGAATTACTTCTGGTGGTGCTCAGGGGACCATATGGGACACTGGGGATAGAACCAGAGTTGGCCTCATGCAAGGCAAATGCCCTCCACACTGGACTATCACTATCTCCAGATTTTAACTCTTGAACCATCTGGACCCAGTTTTACACAGCCCTCCACCCCCCAACCTGCATCACACTGCCAGCATGGGGGAGCAGAGTTGGGGTGCCTGGGGCTCCTGGGGGGCGTTCTTGGGGCAGGGATGCTTGTACAGAACAGAGGTTCTTATACACTGGGTCCCTGGACCTCCCCAAGCTCCTGGTGCTCAGTAATTGCAGAGGTGGGGGAGAGTAGGTTTGCTGGTCTCCCTGAGAGCAGAGGGAGACGCATGGAAGTCAGGCCTGAGTGACAGTGGTGGGCTAGTGCAGGAGGAGAGATGATGGCACCCCACAGGGTCCCCCAAGCCCTGCCCAGAGCGACTCCTGAGCACTGCTGGTATGGACCAAACCCAGACCCGGCATCACAGCTTTCCTGCTGACTTTCTCTTGGGTCATGTCCAGTGAGTCTTCACAGGCCATGGCGGCATTTCGTCTCTGCTGGAACCCCCCCCTTGGGCCCCATTTGGGCACCCTAAGTTCCCCCATGGACCATAATGCCATGGGAGCTGGAGCTTCCCGGGAGGGGTGGCTTGGCCAGCCAGGTCCACGGTGTGGCTCAGACCCAGAACTTCAGACCCCGCCCCTGGCAGTACTCAGGCCTCTCGGGCTGCATCTGGCAGTGCTCAGGGGTCCATGCAGTGCTAAGGAGCAACCCAGGGACAGCCACTTGCCTCCCATGGCTCTCTCTGCGCCCCTGATAATGTTTGTTTTGTATTTAGGAGACACACCTGGCATCCCTCAGAGCTTTTGACTCTATGCTCTGGGATCACTCGATGGGGCTCAGGGACCCAACCCTGTTTGGTGTCAGGGATGGGAAATCAGGACAGCTGCGTGCAAGTCAAGTTCTGGACTCTTCGTGGCCACTGACTCACCTTGGTCCATGTCTGTGGCATGTGGACTTGGCCGTGGCTGCACCTCTGATACCTGCTATAGACTTAGCCAGAGTCCCACATTCACGCGTGCACTAAAGGCCAGTCACCTCCTTGCTCCCGAGGCTAGAGGCTGATCGCTCATCCAAGCATGGACACCAGTCTGGACACCAGAGGCCATTGCAGCCTGGAGGCCCAGCAAAGTGTCCACATGCTCAGGCTTCATGCCCCAACCCTTAAGCTACAATAACTGGGGTGTCGTGGCCCCCATGGAGGCTATTGGGGGGGTAGCTTGGCACGGGCTGGTGGGAAGCTGAGTCACGGGTTCGGGCTGGCCTGCTCTGGCCGTGAGTCAGGGGATGCTGGACACCTGGGCTGGGCCATGGGACAGGACACACTGTTCTGGCCCCTTCAGAGCTACTGCCAAGCCTTCGCCGACATGCTTGCTCGCCTGGGACTTAATCTCCTGGGTGTGTGCACAAAGGAGCTGCACCCTGGACCTCACAGAAGGTGCTAGCACCAGGGTGACACTGAAGAAATGTGGGCATGGCCTGATGAGACCAGGTGCTGAGTTGTGGCTCATGGCATGGGAAGCATCCAGGAGTCATTGAAGAACATGGTAGGGTTGAGAGCCGAGTCTGGGCACTGCTGCTGAGCTGTGTGGCTGCACGCGAATGGCCCAACCTCTCTGAACCTCTAGCCCAAACCTCCAGGACTTGCTGGAAATTAAGACAAGCACAGTCACTAGCTCTGGAGCTGCCATGAATCCAGAGGGTCACGAGGGCCCAGATTCAGGAGCGCAGGTGGGGTGAGCTGGCTGCGGGCCACTGACCAGAAGAAGCTTCAATCTCATGTTTTCAGTGTTGCTGAGTCTATTTGGGATATGTGGCCACACCCTCACCCCCTCTTACCAGGACCACTGGAGCCCTGATGCCTGTTCTCCCATGACTTCCGTTCTTTCCCTCTCCCTTCAATTTTCCCTTCTCCGTCCCTCCTAGGGGTCTAGACCTCCCCCTTGGCAACAGTATGTTTCCTTATCCAGTATTCTATATTCCCAGGTAAAAGCGAGACAGTCCTGTGTTTGTCTTTCTTCACGCCACATGCTCTCTTCCTGTTCCAACCCCGTTGCAGCAGACTGCGTGTTTTCACCGTTCCCTGCCACTGCATGGTGTTCTGTGGTGTCCCTGCACATCTTTACAACCTTTCCCTGTGGGTCCAAGGCTGATGAGCGACCTGCAGTTGCTCGCCCTGCTGTGTCCAGCATCCAGTGCCGGGTGCAGGTGTTAGTAGGGTTGGGATCCCCAGATGTTGGAGCTTAGTGCAATGCTTCCGGAACTCCCGTCTGCTCATGTGTGAAGAGGCAGCCTGGATTGCTGGGAAGGACCAGTTTCCTGTGTGCAGAGAAGAGCAGTCCCAGTCCACCTCCTCACTGCGGTCGGGAGGGCTCCGCTGGGCCTATTGGGAAGCCAGAGGAACGACTCAGACGTTTGTCCAAGTGATTCTCTGCCTGACTCCTTGTTGCTTTAGAGGTTTGCTTTAAGAAAGTGCTGAAGTGTTTGGTATAAAACAAAAGGTGAGCTCAGATGAACTTGTTTTGTTGCTTTCTCTACTGTTGTAAGGAAACATCCTCCACACACACACACAATGAGGTCATGGTAGGCCAGGGGTTCCTGGAAGTGGCGTCTTGGGGAGAAACAGCTTCTTGGTGCATTGCATGTGAGGGGCCGGGCTTGCTCCCAGAACCAAATCCATGGCAAGAGGCAGAGTGGGTACCTGGGAGGCCGGAAGGACGACGCTGGGCCAGGAAGACATGAGGGAACTCTGTGGGGGCTTGGCTGGGCCTGGAGGAGCCTGGGAGGGTTTGGTTGGATCTGGGATTGCCTAGGAGGGCTCCACTAGACCTGGGGACACTGCATGTGCATGCGGACAACAGGCTTTGCAGAAGTGCGCACTCCTCTGCGGCTATGCATGGACCGGGATGCAGCTCCTCTGCGGCTGTGCACAATCTGGGATGCAGCTTCGTACTCTCTGTACAAACTTTCTGTTCTGCTTCCATTTTTCGCTTCCTCTCCAGAGATTGTGGTGGGCAGCCGCCTGCAGGACGGGCATCAACTCATGCAGGCTGGGACACTCAGGAACCCGCTCCGGAGAGGGGCGCTGGGAGGGGCCGCCTCCCGGGATTCGGTGCCAAAAGCAGAAGTGAGGGCTGAGGGAGCCGTTTCCACACCACAGCAGCTGTGGTCTGACGATGTGAGTGACCCAAAGCGGCTCAGAGCCGGCACTGGGCTTCCGGCCTCACCCCTGATGTTCAGCAGAGGCGAGACCAAGGGGGTGAGAACAGAGGGACGTGCACTGCCCAGGCCCCCTCTAGGGCTTGCGCCCACAGCATCCCAAGTCTCTCCTGTGCATGCACGTGTCTGTATGCGTGTGAGTAGTCATATGTGTGCCTGCAGCACAGGGCGTGTGCATATGTGGAGGCATGTGATGTGGCACATACACGTGTGTGGCCATGTGTGTCCATGTGCGGCTCCTCCTCCAGATATGCACAGGCTCTGGAGAGCTCTCAGTGCCTGCCGCCCCTCTGTTGTTCCCCTGCTTCTGTTTCCAAATCTGGACACTGCCTGGCTCCCGCTGCTGCCCTCCCCCCACAGTGTCCTTTCAGCTCCAGGAGATGGACTCACTGTTCCACTCCCCACCTCTCCTATGTGCTGTCTTTCATTTCTCTTTTTGAGTTTTTTAAACCAAAACACTGGTGAGGATGATGATAGGAAGCACTTTCTCCACAAAGATCATTAGTCGCTATACAACGCTGCTGAGAACAAGAGCAAACCGCTGATGTGTGTTGCGCAGTGACGCCTCCACAGGACCTTCATCAGCGTCTGGGCTCCGGGCTCTCAGCCCTCATCAGTGTCTGTGCTCTAGGTTCAGTACCAGTGCTCCAGCGTCCCTCAGGAGATCTGCTCAGGAACAAAGTGTTGGTGTGGGGCTGGCAGCTCCAGCAACATGTGCTCGCCATGTGGCCAAAGCCTCAGCGCCCTCCATAGCTCTGGGAAGACACTCCGCTCCTTCTAGCTGCAAGCTCGGTGTGTCCAGAGGAAGGGGAGAGGAAGGACCACCTGGAAATGGAAGAGTCCCTTCATCTGCCATCATGAGGTAAGCCACACTGATAGAGACGCTAGAGAGAGATGCCTCACAGTGCACATGGGGCTATACAGAGCAGGGAAGGCTGGTGGGTGACAGGCAGACAGGGGTGAAGGGCAGAGCACAGGTAACAGGTGTCTGTGTTTCTCTGTGAATATACTTAGATGGGATGGATGGAGGATAGATTGGTTATAAGTAGACGATTGTGACAGATATCTACAATCCATCTACAGGTGAGTATAGAGAGATACAGATTAGGTATATGATGGCAAGATAGAGAGGGAATTACAGTGGTCTAAAAAGAAAGCACACGGTGACTGCAGGAACGAGCAGTGGGGTTGGAATCCTCCTTGGGGCTCCTCTCATGGCCTGAAGCACCCGTGTTTGTTATGGAAGACCTTAGCCCATGTGTCCCTCAGAACCCCTAGAAGCCTTTCCCGAGTGGTAGGAGCCAGCGTACAGGAGGAAGCACTTGCATGTGGTCAACCCAGTCCAGTCCCCGACACTGTGAGGGTCCCCGAGCCCCTCCAGGAGGGATCTCTGAGCATCACAGGGTGTGGCCCAAGCTCACAAAGACATTCGGGTTCATTTGGTGACTCGGAGAGAGAACTGTTCCCCTGGGCCCAAGACACATGCCCCTTGGTCCCACCAGTGCTGTCCCTACCCACACAGGACCCAACCCCTCCAAGAGGTCCAGACCCAAGGGCTGCCTGCGCTGAGTCCAGGGCTGTGCTGTCCTCTGCAGAGGCCTTTTGTTTCACTGCTTCTAGAAGGTGCTGAAGAGGAGTTAGAGATGACCCAGGCCCCATCTGCAGGCCAGGGACTTTCCTGGCTTCCCCTGAACCACCTCTGCAGATGGGCTGATGGACAGAGGCTGACCCCTCCCCTTTGCCCAGCCCAGACCACTGCAGGGCGCCCTGCCTCTCCCAGCTGTCCCATGGCACAGGCTCAGCTATTTTTAGACCTGGGCAAGCCCTGAGTGTCAGACAGTGAATTATTAGCTGTGACTTTAAAAATAGTCAGTGAGCTCCTCAGGAACATCTGATCTTTGCAGCGTATGGACTTGAGGCTACATTCTACCTTTCTAGTCCAGACCCCAGAAATAGGACATGGTCAACCCCAGGGGGCCCCACTGGCCATCTTGGAATGAGCCAAAGCTGCAGGAGGGTTCCAGGGTCTCTTGGGCGAAGGACAGACGGCCATGCCCAGTGCCCTGTGCAGGATGGGGTTGCCCAGGGCATCGTCATCCTTCTGCCTGTATTGCCCGCTGGGCTCACAGGTGCAGCCTTTGTTCCCTCCCCAGTACTGACCACAGGACCTTGGGGAAGTCAGTGCAGTGTCCAAGAAAATGCCACCCTATTCTGGAGCACCAGGCCTGCCCCTCCGTGGGGATGGTGCCACATGGGCTTCAGGCAGGAAAGAGGAAGCCTGCCATGGCCTCTGTGGACAGGATACCCCATGCGTGGCCTCCTGCTGGCAGACAATACACACTCTTCTAGGGGTTGGGCCCACATAACCCAGCTGGAGACATCGAGACAGATGTCCACACCCTGGTGGCCACCAATGCTTCACCTGAGCCTCAAGGCTTTGGTGGTCATCTCTCTGGCCACAGATTCCCTCCAGGTGTTGGCTGATCCCCCACACCCATGTAGAAAGTCATGTCCTCTGAAGCGGTCACCCACTGGGCATTTCCACAGCAAAGACTGCCTTGACCTCAAGCCCCATCCCTGGCTGAAGAAGGACCAGCGCAGACAAACACGCCTCTCCACTTACCTCTGGTGGCAGCGTTTAGGAGGCAGCCCTGCCCTCTGGCCTGAGGGACCTGAGGGCAGCGCTGGAGCCCTGGGGAGTGGCCCTACTTTCTGGTTGTAGAAAAAGCCCCCATGGCACAGGGGTCCAGTTACTTTCCAGGACCCTTCAGCTCTGGCTTTCACAATTTGGAGATCAGAACCTCCTCCTGGGAAGGGAGAACTGGGCTCTGAGGGGCAGCAGAGCCCACAATGGGGCCTGGGTGCTGGCTGCCTCTGGGCTAGATTCCCAGCCAGCATCTCCCGTTGCTGAGTGGTGCCAGCAGAGCTTTGGCTGGTCATCATATCTGTGTTTTCTCTGAATATGAGGTGGGAGAGAGCCCGAGGAGACCTGGGTGCCTCTGCGCCAGCCTTGCCCACAAGGACCAGCTCCTGCTGGGTCCTCCTGTCATGGACCTTCCTCCTGCCCATATGGTTTTGCAACAGAATTTTTAATTTGGTTCCTTTCTCTCTCTCTCTCTCTCTCTCTCTCTCTCTCTCTCTCTCTCTCTCTCTCTCTCTGTCTCTCTGTTTCTCTATGTCTTCTCTGTCTGTCTGTCTGTCTGTCTGTCTCTCTCTCCTCTCTCTCCTCTCTCTGTCTCTGTTTCTCTCTGTCTTCTCTGTATGTCTGTCTGTCTGCCTCTCTCTCTCTCCCTCTCTCTCTCCTCTATCTCTGTCTCTCTATGTTTCTCTCTGTCTGTCTGTCTCTCTCCCCCATAACTATCTTTCTGGGTCATAAAGATATAGTTCAAACAACTATTTTTAGAATTAACCCTAGAGCTACTGAATAGAAATTGTGTTCTCTAGCAAACACCTGGCAGTGCTCAGGGGACCATATGGGATGCCAGGGATCAAACCTGGGCGGCACAGGCTGGCCGTGAGCAAGTAAGGCAAACGCCCTACCTGCTGAACTATTGCTCGGACTCACAGAGATGGGGCAGAGCTGCTACTGGCTCTCCCTGTGCCCAGCTGCTCACAAGGCACTCGGGAGGGATGGCGTGTTCTAGCCCTGACCCGCCACCCCAGCAGAGCCTCGTAACAAGCCAGATGACCCCCCCCCACTCCATGAGGGCCTCCATTTTCCACATCCGGACTTCCCCCTCGTCAGAACTCCACCCAGCAGACCAGCCTATCACAGCCGGCTCGTGCGGCCATTTGCGGCCACACAGTTCATCAATAAATGCTGGATTTAGAGATGACTACAGGAGTATACTACCTGCACGGCAGAGCCTGGCAAGCTATCCGTGTAGTATTTGATATGCCAAATACCAGTAACAATTATAGACCTCATTCCCATGACCTGATGGAATGGTTTGAGGCTCTTTATTTTCCTGGAGCAAGCAGGTGCCCTTGGGCTCTACTTGCATGAGACAGGACATATGGAGATGTTACTGGTGCCCGCTCAAGCTAATCGATGGTGAACGGGAAGATAGTGATACAGTGATATAGCAAACACCTGTTCAGTCTCTGCCTGCCACCAGACTCACAGCTCTAAGACCCCAGAAATTTCCCAAGTGAAGGGCCAGAGCAAATTGTGAAGTGGGGAGGGTATCTTGTACACGGCCCACCTGGGTTTGATCCCAGGCATTCTATATGGTCCCCCAAACACTGCCAGGATTAATTTCTGAGTGGAGAGCCAAGAGTAACCCTGAGCAATGCCAGGTGTGACCCCTCCCACTGAAAAAAACAACTTCCCAAATGAGGATTCCAGAAGTGTCTGAAGTTCTGGGAATGGGGAGACTGTGGGTGCCACCTAAGAGAAAGTCAGGTCCCAGGGGACCAAATTAGTAATCAGAGGTGAGGGTAGAGAGCCAGAGGTGAGGGTAGAGGTTGGACCAGTCACTGGTGATCACTGACTCAATCGCGTTCATATGAAACCGCCTGATGGAGCAGGAAAGAGAGATTGGTGATGTCTTCTAAGCTGGAGAGGCCATGGAGATGGAGGAGCCATGTCGGCGCTGTGGAGATGGAGGGGGCATGTCAGCGTGAGGAGATGGAGAGGGGAGCCATGTCAGCGTGAGGAGATGGAAGGGGCCATGTCGGCATGAGGAGATGGAGGGGAGCCCTGTCAGCATATGGAGATGGAGGGGGCCATGTCAGCATGTGGAGATGGAGGGGGCCATGTCAGCGTGAGGAGATGGAGGGGGCCATGTCAGCGTGAGGAGATGGAGGGGGCATGTCAGCGTGAGGAAATGGAGAGGAGCCATGTCGGCGTGTGGAGATGGAGGGGGGAGCCACATCAGTGTGAGGAGATGGAGGCGGCATGTCGGCGTGTGGAGATGGAAGGGCCATGTCGGCGTATGGAGATGGAGGAGGGGCATGTCAGCATGAGGAGATGGAGGGGGCTAGGTCGGCTTATGGAGATGGAGAGGGGCCGTGTCGGTGTACCGGAGATGGAGTGGGGCCATATTGGCATATGGAGATGAAGGGGGCTGTCGGTGTGTGGAGATGGAGGGGGCATGTCGGTGTGTGGAGATGGAGGGGGCCATGTCAGCATGTGGAGATGGAGAGGGGCCATGGTGTGTGCAGCTGGAGGGGGCATGTGTGTCAGCCCGAGTGCTTCACCTTCCCCGTGTGTCAGCCTGAGTGCTTCACCTTCCCCATGTGTGTCAGCCGAGTGCTTCACCTTCCCCATGTGTGTCAGCCTGAGTGCTTCACCTTCCCCGTGTGTGTCAGCCCGAGTGCTTCACCTTCCCCGTGTGTGTGTCAGCCCGAGTGCTTCACCTTCCCCGTGTGTGTCAGCCCGAGTGCTTCACCTTCCCTCTGTGTGTCAGCCAGAGTGCTTCACCTTCCCCCTGTGTGTCAGCCGAGTGCTTCACCTTCCCCCTGTGTGTCAGCCGAGTGCTTCACCTTCCCGTGTGTGTCAGCCCGAGTGCTTCACCTTCCCCGTGTGTCAGCCTGAGTGCTTCACCTTCCCCCTGTGTGTCAGCCTGAGTGCTTCACCTTCCCCCCTGTGTGTCAGCCTGAGTGCTTCACCTTCCCCTGTGTGTCAGCCTGAGTGCTTCACCTTCCCTGTGTGTGTCAGCCCGAGTGCTTCACCTTCCCCCTGTGTGTCAGCCAGAGTGCTTCACCTTCCCCCTGTGTGTCAGCCTGAGTGCTTCACCTTCCCCTGTGTGTCAGCCCGAGAGCTTCACCTTCCCCCGTGTGTGTCAGCCCGAGTGCTTCACCTTCCCACTGTGTGTCAGCCCGAGTGCTTCACCTTCCCCATGTGTGTCAGCCTGAGTGCTTCACCTTCCCCCGTGTGTGTGTCAGCCCGAGTGCTTCACCTTCCCCGTGTGTGTCAGCCCGAGTGCTTCACCTTCCCTGTGTGTCAGCCCGAGTGCTTCACCTTCCCTGTGTGTCAGCCCAGTGCTTCACCTTCCCTGTGTGTCAGCCCGAGTGCTTCACCTTCCCTGTGTGTGTCAGCCCGGAGTGCTTCACCTTCCCCCCCCGTGTGTCAGCCTGAGTGCTTCACCTTCCCCCCTGTGTGTCAGCCTGAGTGCTTCACCTTCCCCGTGTGTGTCAGCCCGAGGGCTTCACCTTCCCTCTGTGTGTCAGCCCGAAGTGTTTCACCTTCCCCCTGTGTGTCAGCCGAGTGCTTCCACCTTCCCTCTGTGTGTCAGCCCAAGGTGTTGTCAGTAGTTATTCATATTAGATTGGTGGATAATCGAGAAGCATTCTGTGATGCATAAAATGATGGGGAAAGACAAAATATGCAGACAGTGAAATCAAGGAAAGTTAAAGCAAAGCAAACCACCCAAATACAAAGAGGAATTGCAATGAAGGAAAAGTAAGATAAAGAAAAATAAAAACGAAGCTAAGATTTTCTTACACATAAAGAACATGCATTTGTATACACCCAGAAATCTCAGCAAATCCATTAGGCATATGCTAATGAATTTTACGCAGCCAACTTTCAAAAAGGAGAGTCAAAAAGGTGAGAACTAAAAAAACAGTCTTTGACACTGCTCCAAGAGATAAAAGAGGACACAAGGAAATGGAAACACATTCCCTGTTCATGGATGGGGGAGAATCAACATTGTCAAAATGGTAATACTCCCTAGAGCTCTGTACAGATTCAATGCAGTCCCTATGAGGATACCGATGACATTCTTCAAAGAAATTGACCAAACGCCTCCTGAAATTTGTATGGAACAATAAACCCCCCAAGGATAGCTAAAGCAATCCTCGGGAAAAAGAAGATGGGAGGCATCACCTTTCCCAACTTCAAACTGTACTACAAGGCAGTAGTAATTAAAACAGCATGGTATTGGAATAAAAACAGACCTGTGGACCTATGGAATAGAATTGAGTATCCTGACACCCAACCTCAAACACATGATCATTTAATCTTTGATAAAGGTGCAATGAGTCTAAAATGGAGTAAGGAAAGCCTCTTCAACAAGTGGTGTTGGGAAAACTGGGCAGCAACATGTAAAAAAATGAATGTGGACCCGTGTCTAACACCATGCACAAAAATCAGATCAAAATGGATTAAAGATCTCAATATCAGACTTGAATCCATAAAGTACATTGAAGAAAATATAGGAAAAACCCTCCACGACATTGAAGCTAAAGGCATCTTCAAAGGTGAAACATCACTAACAAAGCAACTAGAAGAAAAGATAAACATATGGGACTACATGAAACTAAAAGCTTCTGCACCTCAAAAGAAACAGTGACTAAGATACAAAAGCAGTCCACAGAATGGGAAAAGAATGGGAAAGAATATTCACCCAATACCCATCTGATAAGGGGTTAATATCCAGGATATATCAGGCACTGGTAGAACTTTACAAAAAGAAAACAAACAACCCCATCAAAAAATGGGGAGAAGAAATGAACAGAAACTTCAGCAAGGAAGAAATTCAATGGCCAAAAAACATATGAAAAAAATGCTCATCATCACTAATCATCAGAGAAATGCAAATCAAAACAACAATGAGATACCACTTTATACCACAGAGACTGGCACATATTCAAAAGAGCAAGAACAACAAGTGCTGGCGTGGATGTGGGGAAAAGGGGACACTCATCCATTGTTGGTGGGAATGCCGGCTGGTACAGCCTTTCTGGAAAAACAATATGGACTTTCCTCCAAAGACTAGAAATTGAACTCCCATTTGACCCAGCCATACCACTCCTGGGAATCTACTCTGGGAAACCAAAAATACGCAGCGGAAACACCATCCCTACTTTTATGTTCATAGCAGCGTTATTCACAATAGCCAGAATCTGGAAGCAACCCGAGTGCCCGAAAATCGATGACTGGATAAAGAAGCTTTGGTACATCTACACAATGGAATACTATACAGCTGTTAGGAAAAATGAAGTTATAAAATTTGCCTATAAATGGATGGACATGGAGAAGATTATGTTGAGCGAAATTAGCCAGAAGGAGAGAGACAGATACAGAATGACTGCATTTATTTGCATGGCATAAATATATATGTACATATTATGATACCAATATCCAAGGTCAAGTGAAACATATATCAGGAGGTCTTGTCAAAGGTGGAAATTATCACAAACGTGTGGGAGTCAGAGTTTAGGTAAGACAGAAAATGGAACAGGGTGCTAATAATAGTCGAGGGTACTAATGCCAACCTAGAACTGAGCATTAAATAGAGGCAAAAGGATACACATGACAACCTTTTAATGTATGTTCTGTAATCCATAGTCTGGAAGGGAAGGAAAAGAGAAAGAGAGAGAAAGGGAAAGAAATAAAGAACCTGCCATGGAGGAGGGCTGGGGGAGGGGGAGGGAACCAGGGATGTTGGTGGTGGGAGATGGGCACTGGTGGAGTGGACGGGTGCTGAAACACTGTATGACCAAAAACCCAAACATGAACTTTTAATTGTATATCTTATGGTGGTATAATAAAATACTTAAAAAAGAATTA
>JAJIBD010023735.1:0-144227 GCA_021461705.1 Cryptotis parvus | reverse complement strand
CATAGAAGACCGTGGGGAGACAGTAGAAAAAGACCAACAAAAGGAGCCCAGGCAGAAAAAAGGAAATAATAAAACTTAGAGAGGAAATCAATGAGTTGGAAACCAAAAAAAACAATCCAAAGGATTAATGAAACCAAGAGCTGGTTTTTTGAAAAAAATAAACAAGATTGACAAACCATTGGCAAGACTTGTAAGGACAGGAAAGAGAGAACCCAAATAAACAGAATCAGAAATAAAAAAGGGTGACATCACAACAGAAACCACAGAAATCCAAAAAGATCATCAGAGATTACTTTGAGAGCCTGTATGCCGTGAAACATGAGAATCTAGAAGAAATGGATCAATTCCTGAAGTCCTATAACCTCCACGGCTGAAACAAGAAGACCTCCAATACCTGAATAAGCCTATCACCATTGAGGAAATAGAAACAGTAATTAAAAGACTTCCCAAACACAAAAGCCCAGGTCCAGGCGGAGTTCCCTAGTGAACTCTACCAAACCTTTAAGGAGGACCTACTGCCAGTCCTTTTCAAGCTCTTCCAGGAAATAGAAGAAACAGAAACACTCCCAAACAGCTTCTACGAGGCACATATCACCCTGATACCCAAAGCAGGGAGAGACAACACAAAGAAAGAAAACTACAGACCAATATCCCTGATGAACACGGATGCTAAGATCTTCAACAAAATACTAGCAAACAGAATCCAAAGACTCATCAAGAAGATTATACATCATGACCAAGTTGGATTCATCCCGGGAATGCAAGGATGGTTCAACATTCGCAAGTCAATCAACATAATACATCATATCAATAAAAAAAAAATAAAAACCATATGATCCTTTCAATAGAGCGCAGAAAAAGCATTTGACAAGATCCAGCACCCGTTCATGATTAAAACGCTCCAGAAAATGGGAATTGAAGGGACTTTCCTCAAGATAGTTACAGCCATCTACCAAAAGCCCACAGCAAGCATCATTCTAAATGGGGAAAAGTTGAAAGCCTTCCCCCTGAGATCAGGGACAAGACAAGGTTGCCCCCTCTCACCTCTTTTATTCAATATAGTACTGGAAGTACTTGCCATAGCAATCAGAGAAGAAAAAGGACATCAAGGGCATCCAGATAGGCAAGGAAGAAGTCAAGCTATCATTATTTGCAGATGACATGATATTATACCTAGAGAACCCTAAACTCTCTACCAAAAAACTCCTAGAAACAATAGGCGCATATAGTAGAGTGGCAGGATACAAAATCAACACCCAAAAGTCAGTGGCTTTCCTATATACAAATAGCGAAACAGAAGAAAGGGATATTAAGGAAACAATTCCATTCACAATTGTGCCACAGAAAATCAAATACCTAGGAATCAACTTACCCAAGTATGTAAAGGACCTGTACAAAGAAAACTACAAGACACTGCTCCAAAGAGATAAAAAGAGGACACAAGGGAAATGGAAACACATTCCCTGTTCATGGATGGGGAGAATCAACATTGTCAAAATGGTAATACTCCCTAGAGCTCTGTACAGATTCAATGCAGTCCCTATAAGGATACCGATGACATTCTTCAAAGAAATTGACCAAAGCGCTCCTGAAATTTGTATGGAACAATAAACCCCCCAAGGATAGCTAAAGCAATCCTCGGGAAAAAAGAAGATGGGAGGCATCACCTTTCCCAACTTCAAACTGTACTACAAGGCAGTAGTAATTAAAACAGCATGGTATTGGAATAAAAACAGACCTGTGGACCTATGGAATAGAATAGAGTATCCTGACACCCAACCTCAAACACATGATCATTTAATCTTTGATAAAGGTGCAATGAGTCTAAAATGGAGTAAGGAAAGCCTCTTCAACAAGTGGTGTTGGGAAAACTGGGCAGCAACGTGTAAAAAAAATGAATTTGGACCTGTGTCTAACACCATGCACAAAAATCAGATCAAAATGGACTAAAGATCTCAATATCAGACTTGAATCCATAAAGTACATTGAAGAAAATATAGGAAAAACCCTCCACGACATTGAAGCTAAAGGCATCTTCAAGGTGAAACATCACTAACAAAGCAACTAGAAGAAAAGATAAACATATGGGACTACATGAAACTGAAAAGCTTCTGCACCTCAAAAGAAACAGTGACTAAGATACAAAAGCAGTCCACAGAATGGGAAAGAATATTCACCCAATACCCATCTGATAAGGGGTTAATATCCAGGATATATCAGGCACTGGTAGAACTTTACAAGAAGAAAACAAACAACCCCATCAAAAAATGGGGACAAGAAATGAACAGAAACTTCAGCAAGGAAGAAATTCGAATGGCCAAAAAACATATGAAAAAATGCTCATCATCACTAATCATCAGAGAGATGCAAATCAAAACAACAATGAGATACCACTTTACACCACAGAGACTGGCACATATTCAAAGAGCAAGAACAACAAGTGCTGGCGTGGATGTGGGGAAAAGGGGACACTCATCCATTGTTGGTGGGAATGCCGGCTGGTACAGCCTTTCTGGAAAACAATATGGACTTTCCTCCAAAGACTAGAAATTGAACTCCCATTTGACCCAGCCATACCACTCCTGGGAATCTACTCTGGGAAACCAAAAATACGCGGCGGAAACACCATCCCTACTTTTATGTTCATAGCAGCATTATTCACAATAGCCAGAATCTGGAAGCAACCAGAGTGCCCGAAAATCGATGACTGGATAAAGAAGCTTTGGTACATCTACACAATGGAATACTATGCAGCTGTTAGGAAAAATGAAGTTATAAAATTTGCCTATAAATGGATGGACATGGAGAAGATTATGTTGAGTGAAATTAGCCAGAAGGAGAGAGACAGATACAGAATGACTGCATTTATTTGCATGGCATAAATATATATGTACATATTATGATACCAATATCCAAGGTCAAGTGAAACATATATCAGGAGGTCTTGTCAAAGGTGGAGATTATCACAAACGTGTGGGAGTCAGAGTTTAGGTAAGACAGAAAATGGAACAGGGGGCTAACAATAGTCGAGGGTACTAATGCCAACCTAGGAACTGAGCATTAAATAGAGGCAAAAGGATACAAATGACAACCTTTTAATGTATGTTCTGTAATCCATAGTCTGGAAGGGAAGGAAAAAGAGAAAGAGAGAGAAAGGGGAAAGAAATAAAGAACCTGCCATGGAGCAGGGCTGGGGAAGGGGGAGGGAACCGGGGGGCGTTTCTGATTTTTTAATTCTCTAAAATTTTTACTTAATATCTGATATGACTTTGAGTAATTTTTTTTATCAAGAAGTCACACCAGTAAAGACTGAAAGTTGAAATGATGTATGAGTGATTAAAATGTATCAAAAGAACAGGACCTATTCAACAAATAATGTATTTAAACCAACGTAGAGTGATAGTAATAATTTAACAAAGGAATTTTAAAGAAGGGAATTATACACTAAGAACCACCTTCTCAATAGGAAATCAAAGGTACCCTGGATAATTATTTTTTAAATAGTAAAAGAAAGTATTTCTTTGCTTTGGGAATAACCAAGAGAATACAGTCAAACTCTCAAGAGAATATCTCAAAGGGGAAAAGCATATAAATTCTCCAACTGCTGTGGTAGTGATCACATGGGAAAGAAGCCAGTCCTTATTTTACGTGAGTAGAGATGCTCCTTATCAGGCTAGCTGACTCGTTCGCAGTGATTATTCCTAACCCCTGCCTTCAACTTAATTATAGCTGAGAGTTTAGTCACAGATACCAAATTCAATATATCATACCATATATATTATTGACCCTTTTGCCATAGCATTTTTAGGCCATAATATTGATTACCACTGTTATTTTAGTTATGAGAGTAAAAGAAAACTATTTTTATTTTTTTGCTATTTTTAAATAATTATATTGGGAATTCAGAAAATTCTGTAAGGACAGTAGACATAATTTTGAAAGCTCTTACTTCACTTCTAATCACAGGAAAGATACTGATGAATAGGTTTGAAAATTTGATGCTCAGTGGGTATTTATATATCAGAAATAATAGCATTTATTATTCAGTAAAAAATAAAACTGCAATGGAAATTCATTTATTTATTTAATAATAAATGCTTATTTAATAAAAATGTTTACTAAATAAGACATCGCAAAACTATTCAATAATATATTACAATATTATTATTATTTCTTTAAAATGTACCCAAAGTGTCCAATTTGTGCTATAGATAATGGTTCTCATTTAACTAATCCAATACAATTGATTTGGGTTTATCACAGTGTAAATTTCCCAAAAAGCAGATCCTGAAATAAGGACCTGGGTGTATGATGTTTATTTGATTGTTGCTTTCAGGAAGCAGAATTGAAGGGAAAAAAATTTTTAATACCTAGAGGGGAGAATGTTGACAAAGTACTCAATAAAGTACTAATGCAAGTAAATGTTATTTAACCATTTGAGATATTTTAGTGTTTGTTTGTTCAAAGAAGACTGTGCACCTTGGAATGATGAGAGATGGAAAGAAAGATATATTGAATGCAGTGCTGTCTCCAATAGAAAGTTGACTAGGCCAAACTAATCACAAGCAAACATTTGACTGTCTAGATTGCCCATAAAATACAGTAATAAGATAAGTTTGTCCTTTCTATCTTTGTATTAAAATGTTATTATAAAAATAGCAAAGAAAAGGATTAAAAGTACCAACTCTAGACTTATAAATATTTCTTTGTACCTTTCTTTGTTTTCCTTTCTTTTTCTTCCTCCTTCCCTCCTTCCTTGTTTCCTTCCCTCCTTCCCTCTTCCTTCCCCCCTTCCCACCCTTCCATCCTTCCATCCTTCCTTCCTTCCTTCCCTTCCTTCCTTCCTTCCTTCCTTCCTTCCTTCCTTCCTTCCTTCCTTCCTTCCCTTCCTTCCTTCATTCCCTCCTCCCTCCCTCCCTTCCTTCCTTCCTTCCTTCCCCTCCTTCCTTTCTGTCTCTGTCTCTGTCTCTCTCTTTATTTTCAGCCACAGATGTCAGTACGCAGGGGCTCACTGACAGCTCTGCACTTAGATTTCCCTTTGGGCCTGGCAAAGGGGACCATATGCAGTGAAGGGGATCAAACCCTTGCCAGCTGCAAGGCAAAAGGATTACCCAATGTACTATCACCTGACCCTAAGCACGGGATCTTTTCAAGGGTGTCTTGCTAATTGTTTATCATTTGTAGTTCTGAACACATATCAAATCAGTGTCAAAATCTTTATGTCCTCTAGTAATTGGAGAGGAATTAAACTAACTGATATATTTGAGCAGAAACAAAGATTTTTGCAACAAGTTATGAAGTCCTGAATATAGTATTTCTACCAACTTATTTAGGATGTCTAATAGTCCTCAGTGAATTTTCAGCTTTCTCTTACTTATATTAGGTAATGTATAATGATATGGAATTACTATCTTTCTTAATTTTATATTTTTATCATCCCAAGTAGTACAATGTACTCATGTGCTTGACTGTTTTTATATTTATTGTTAATGTGATACATTATGTTTACAGTTTCATAAGTTATATCATCCAGTAAATCAAAAATATCTGAGCGTAGTGTACTATCATTCAAACATTCTAAAATTACTATGACTCACATATTAATATGTTGCAGAAGTTTATATTTTATAAGAAAAATTATAGGATTCTCAATAATTATTATTATTTTATCATTTTTCCAACCAGAGTCTTTCTGACCTTCTAAAATGAGCGTGTACTGTGCTTTTTAATTGTTATATTACAGAAAATACTTTGATAAATATAGATACTATTTTTCAATAGTTGATGACATCTCCTCCTGAAATAATCTGAAGGAGAAAGGATATAGTAGAGCAGTGTGTACATTTGATCATTAAATTAGAATAGATAATTCAAATTATTTATTCATAGTGGCAGTTAAAACGAAAGTATAAGAATAATATTTACATCCGAAAATTGTAGACTCTATTTCTATCAATCTCATGTTCAATTCCCGTAAGTTGCATCAAATAATTAATTGCACTATTCATGTATATTTGAACAGGTAAAATATAAGTACCTAAGTGTCTCAGTGTTGTTATTTTTGTCTTGAATAGAATCACTTTCGTTTTTGTATAGATTTTCCATTATGACCTGGATGGAAAAACACAATCTCCACAGAGCTGAAGGAATTCATCCTCCTGGGAATCACAGACCGCCCTGAGCTGCAGACTCCCTTCTTTGTGCTCTTCCTCATCATCTACGATCTCACTGGTGGGCAACCTGGGGATGGTCATCCTCACCAGCATAGATCCAAGACTGCAAACCCCCATGTACTTCTTTCTCAGGCACCTGGCATTCATTGACCTTGGCTATTCAACAGCGGTGGGACCCAAAACCTTAGTAAATTTTACTACTAATCAGAATAGAATCCCGTATCATTGGTGTGCCACACAACTGGCTTTCTTCATCTTCTTCATTATTAGCGAACTTTTCGTTCTTTCGGCAATGGCCTATGACCGTTACGTGGCCATCTGCAACCCTCTGCTGTACACAGTTGTCATGTCACAAAAAGTCTGTTGGGTGCTGGTAGTAATTCCCTATGCCTACAGTGCCTTTCTATCTCTGATAACCACCATAAAAATTTTTATTTCATCCTTCTGTGGTCACAACGTCGTTAGTCACTTCTACTGTGACAGCCTTCCCTTATTAACCTTGGTGTGCTCAGGAACACATGATGTTGAAATGATAATACTCATCTTTTCAGCATTTAATTTGGTTTCATCTCTTCTGATTGTCATTGTGTCCTACATACTGATCCTTAAGGCCATTCTCAGAATGAAGTCGGCTGAGGGCAGGCGCAAAGCCTTCTCCACCTGTGGATCTCACCTGACTGCTGTCATCATATTATACGCAACTCTATTCTTTATGTATGTACAGCCCAAATCCAGCCATTCCTTTGAAAATGATAAAATGGCCTCCGTGTTTTATACACTGATAATACCCATGCTGAACCCTCTGATCTATAGCTTGAGGAATAAAGAAGTAAAGGGTGCCCTGCATAGAATATGGAAAACTATGTGCAAGCTCCCAATATAAAGATCAAAGTAGAATGCATAGATAATAATGAACTAAATCATAGAAATCTGTATAATATTTGTGATAATTCTTTAGAAAGTATTACTGGGTAAAAGCACAGAGAATTCTAATACTTTCCTTATTCTCGTTTTATAGATGTACAGTTGGTGATCACCCAGTATCAACTCTGATTTGTTCTCGGGTTTTAGTGCAAGTAATTGAAGTCTGGATGACACTTCTCACGTTACCCAGTGCTTAATTAGGAAGGAATGGTACTGGATCCGAAGGAACAGTACAGTAGATAAGGTGGATGTTTGCATGAAGTCAGTACAGGTTCAATCCCTGGCAATACATATAGTCTCCCATGCCTCCATGAATGATCACTAAAGTACAGAACCAAGAGTAAGCCCTGTGCACTGCTATATGTGGCCAAATATTTTAATGAAAAATAAGATTGCTACAATGAACAGCAAACTGTAGTTGGAGGTAGTTTTTTTTCTTTTTAAAGCTCTAATTTATATATTTCAAGTTAAAATAAAGCAAGCATTTTGAAATAAAATTCAGAACCGTTTTGTAACAATTTGTAACAAATTGACTATAAAAACAGAAACGGATGGAAAGATCATATAGTGGTAGAGCACTTTAAATGCAGATAGTTAACCCTAGTTTACCCTGGAACTACATATTGTCTCCTGACCCCTGTCAGAGTGAGTATTGAGCAAAGGACCAGGAGTAAAACCTGAGAACTCCATGATGTGACCCAATAGATAAACAATAAAAAAGAATAGGAAAAAGATGAGAAATTACATCAATAAAAGTCCTACATATGGATAGATGAGGAATATGTGAAACCTGATATATTTTAAATAAATAATTTGAATGAGGGGCTGGAGCAATAGCAACACAGGTAGGGCATTTGCCCTGTATGTGACTCATCTGGGTTCAATTTCCCAGAACCCTGGATGGTCCCTGGAACACTTCCAAGAGTTATTGCTGAGTGTAGAGGCAGCAGTTAATCCTAATTATTGGGTGTGGTTCAAAACTCAAAAATAAATCAATTAATCAATGCAGTGAGATTATTTTGATGTATACCTCCTAAAGTCACACATAAAGTATATAAAGAAGTAAGAATTGAAAATGTTCTCTCTGAATCAGGAGTAGATATTAAGAAGCAATGAGAATATATGATCTAAAATCAAGCACAATGTTATAAATGAAGGAACATGACACAAAGTAGCAAAGATAATTTTTAATTTGTATAAAGCAACAATATATACTTTAAGAGTCAGAATAGTGATTATTCGGTATGCATGTTTGTGGGAACAAGATCTCATTGTAGAAAGGAAGACGAATGACTGTTCTGAGGAGTTTATGGTCTTTGTGGTTGATGCTTATTCTGAATCATGATATATTATTTGTATGAGGTAATTTGCATATGCATTTTATAAGTAATAATAAATTTGAGTTATCTTAGGGGAAAACAGTTGCACATATTAATTTTTCCTTTGAAATTTTGAAATACAATTGCATTATTAAAGCATTTCTCCATTATTTTCTCAGTAATGTCATTAAAAAAAATGACTGTTGGGCCAGAGTGATAGTTCAACACTTGCCTTCAATGTGGCCCCAAGAAGGTTCCATCCTTGATAATCTTAACAACTTTCTAAGACCCACCAGGAGTGTTTTGAGGGCTGAGCCAGGAGTAAGCCCAAAACACACTGAGTTTGGGCTCAAGCAAAACAAAGAATGAAACAAAAAAAAAATCAGTCTCTTCAAAGAGGCCTGTTAAAAGTTCCAAGACGCCCTATAGATGTAATGATCTGATCCAGATCCCTATACTATAGTAAGAGACTTCGACTAAGAAAAGTTATGAAAAGGAATCTGGAATAACATTGCTTGTATGGCAATAAAAGATGATCTTTTAAATGCAGATATCTCACTGGTTTTGCTGATATTTTCAAATGTGTTCAGCATAATTAATGAATGTTATCTTTTCTCCTGAGGGAGGGTCTCTAAGGAGTGAAGGAACACATAAATTTCCCTTTATGAATTAGGTTAAGAATACATGGGGAGCTCATAGCTATTTCTTGTTAGAGGTGAGTGTACTGTATTTTCTGAGACTTTAGTGTTTCTGAGACTCTGGTGGCCCTCTGACACTGACCCCATTTTAGTGTAAAATTTAGGCCACATTTTTAGACTCTAAAATTTTGGTTTCTACTAATTTCACCAGTGTTTGGCCATAGATCTAATAATCTGATATGATAACTAAATGTCTGAGCTAATATGATATGGCTTTTAATAAATGAAAGATATTATGTTTACTGTTGCATTTATTTAAGTTTTTTAAGTAAAGCCTCTAGTAATTATTAATAAATTCCACCCCTACTCTACTGCAAGTGTGTGGGAGTCAGAGGTTAGGTAAGACAGAGAAGGGAATGATGTGCTAATAATTATAAGAAATGATAATACCAACCTAGAACTGAGCAATGAAGGTAGGCAAAGTGATATACATGATAACCTCTAAATGTATTGCAAGCCACAATGTGTAAGAAAAGGGAGAGAGAAAGAGAGAAAGAGAGGGGGGCAAAGTACTTGCAATAGAGACAGGCCAGTGGAAGGGGCAGGGAATCAGGGGACATTGGTGTTGGGAAATGGCACTGGTGGAGGGATGGGTGCTGGAATACTGTATGACTGAAACCCAATAATGAACATATTTGTAATGTATATCTCACTGTGGTATTAAAAAAGAAATGAATTTCACCCCTCAGGTGCTTAACATGTTCATCATTATTATCTATCATTTATACCCTAAATTTAGATATCAAATGTGATACTGCTATTTATAATTAATTGCATTTGAGACTTTCATCTCAGAAAACCTATCCCATAGTATTTTCCAGTTCTAATTAAAAGGAATTTTATCAATATTTTTAGAATTCCTGTCACTAGTCTATTTCATATATGTTATGTTTTTCTCAGTTATCATTAGTCAAAGGACCAATGTGATTTGCATACAACATTTTTAGCTGAATGGCCAGAGAAAAGTATGCTGCATTTATTTCAGTCAAGTGATTCCATCACAGCAACATGTCTCTTAGTGAGAAGGGTGAGTCCTTCCCACTCAGTCTTGAAAGAATTTTTAGAATATCACCTAATTGCCTCTTTAATGATGGAATGCAATCTAGTAGAGATCAGAATAAAAACCTCTATAGATCAGAATAGAGATCAGAATAAAGAGATAAAATAAGACAAATTCAAAGCCAGACTGTATTTTGTTTAAAATTACAGTGTTGTTAGCCTATTTTATTACCACTTTTCTAAATTCTCTCATTCTCTGGTGTCACCTCACCATATATTTCTGAAACTAATCGCCCCCCTTGAATTTTCTTGGCACATTTGGCAGTAATTGGTTAGCTACATATGAGTGGGATTATTTATCAAATATAAGTTCTATTTTTACATGTTTATTATGTTATTATTATTATTATTATTATGTTATTGGAACACACCCAGCTGTGTATCAAGATAGACTCTAGGCTACAAATACCTCCGTACTTCTTCCCCAGTCAGTTATCTTTTACTGATCTTGGTTATTCAATGGCTATTTTTGTGCTAATGGATCAATTGATTGGGTCTCAATTGATTATATGTGGTGCTGGGAGTAGAAAGATCAATCTCATGCAAAGCAAATATCTTAACTACTGTACTCTCTCCTGCCTATGTTTATTCTTTACCAGAATAAATTAGTTTAATTTATTATAATTAAATCAAAAATTTAACTAACTTTGCCTTTTGGGTCATGGGTCACATCTAGTGGTTCTCAGGGCTTACTCCTGGCTCTGCACTCAAGAATCACTGCTAGTGGTGCTCAGGGGACATTACGGGATGCCCAGGATCCAATTCAGCTTAGCCATAAAAAATTGTAGTGTACTATTCACTGAATTATTTCTCCAGTCCCATGTTTGGTACTGTAGATTCATCCCAAGCTTTGCAGTGAAGACAGGTCAGTCTACTATGCTCACTATGCTCTTTCAAGGTATTGTCTATTTGGGGAAACCTCAAATTTCCACATGAATTGTAAGATTACTTTTTCCATCTATATTTTAATTATTTTTTATTTTTACCATGTGTGTTTTTAAAAGGTTTTGAGATTTCAATTATTTATTGAATCTGCATATGAATTTGTTATCAGCATACCAACAATAAAGCCCTCCAATACAACATGGAACACTTTTGCATTTGTTTGAGTCTTTTTTTTATTTCATTGATAATTTATTTTGCACATTACAGACAAACAATTTCTAGTGTCTAGGAATACTATTATGTTGACATAGCAATATGATATCTTTGGGTAAAGGTTTAACTCAAGTGGTAGGCATTGCCTTAATGTATGAGATCCCGAAGTTCTATTTCTGAACTCCTTGGCTGTTTAAGCACATTCAGAGTCAGCCCTGTTGATTCTCTGAGAACTATACCACCACCCCCAACCACTGAACTATCAGGTTTGGATTGCTGGGCTAAGCGTTATAGCAGGGAGCACTGTTCATTGTAGTAGAGTGAACTATTCCTCACTTCACTGCTATTCCATTTACACACACACACACAGAAAAATATCACATGCTTGAAATTTTGTGGAGTTCATTGATTAAATCTATTCTCCTTTTTGAGCTGATTTTATTAGAAGTTTTATATAAAATTATATAAAATTATGTAATGTCAGATTAGAGATTAATGCACAGTTTTCTTAAAGATCTTATTGGCTTATTTGGGGGAGGTGTCTTATTTTTCCCTGTTTCTTTTTTTATACTTTATTTAAATACTATGGTTTTTAAAGATGTTAAAAAAGCAGTAGTTATGTGCTATCAATGAGGGGATGTTTTATCCTTGATTTTCATTTTGCTACTTGGTTGTTAGGACACCTTACACATTTTAAAATAACTCTTGTACAAATGTACAATTGAGAATATTTTTCACCCACTCTAAATTGTCCTCAATTATTTGATTGTTTCCATTGTTATGTTGAAACTTTTAGTGTGACATACTTCTGCTTTGTATAAGTTCTTTTGTTTTGTCTATCTAATTTTGGGCTTGAAAGTAGAATGATGTTATCAGCGAAGTGGAGGTAGTGTAGTTGCCGACCATCTATCTTCACTCCCATTTCTTCCCATTCTAGTTGTCTCATGAAGTTCTCAAGGGTGGCACTGAAGAGCTTCGGTGAAATGAGATCACCCTGCCAAATCCCTCTTTTGACATCAATGATCATTTCCTTGTAGAATGGTGAGATCCTGGTGGTGAATTTGTAATACAGCTCACGAAGGATCTTGATGTATTGGGTTGGAACATTCTGTTTAGCTAGAGCTTTGATGACTGCTTCAGTCTAAACAGAATCAAAGGTTTTCTTTAAATTAATGAACATGTTAGACAAAGTGGCATCTTGAACTCCCTACAAACCTCAATGAGCTTGGTTACATCTCGTGTGGATATGTCTCGTTTGCTAAGGCACCGAAATCAAATGGGCTGGGCGCGTGTAATGTAATTTGGAGACCACCACTGGACTAGAGCCGTTACCAACTGGATTCCATGGGAAGTCAAAAGATCACGTGGCTGCCCACCTACAAGATGGTCAGACTTCTTCGTCAAGACCCTGAATCAACGATTTGAGGCTCTTTGTGTTCTTGGAGAAAGCAGATGCCATTGGGCTACACTGGCACTTGATAGGGTCAAATGGAAACATTACTGGCGCCCGCTCAAGCAAATTGATGAATAACGGGATGTCAAGTGATCAAGTGAACTGATCTAATTTTGGGTTTTAGTGTCTTTTAAAAATAAATGTTTGGTTTTGGTTTCTATTGAGTTTGCTAATTGCTTTCAATTCTCAATTTTGTTTCTTTCTATTTTTTTTCCTTTTTACACCCTCTCTACTTTAGATTTTGTTTATACTTCCTTTTTATTTTCATAGTAGTTAAATCTGTTTATTGATTTAAGATCTTCACATTCTTTGAGTGATGCAAACACTGCTTTATAACTTATTTTGTTGCCTTAGCTTTATCCCAATGTATATGATCAAAGTCATAAATTGTTTTTTGCTTTATGGGTCACACCCAGCAATGCTCAGGGGCTACTCCTGGTTCTGTGCTCAGGAATCACTCCTGGTACTACGTGGGGGGCCATATGGGATGCCAGGGATCAAACCCAGGTTAGTCACATGCAAGGCAAATGCCCTACCCACTGGACTATTGCTCTATCCCCCAAACTCATAGATTTTTATGACAGAGAATAATTATGAACTTTGTGATTATGTTATCAATTTACAAAATATACCTTTATGAAATGTGGATTCAAAATACTAAAATTGAAGATATAGAAAATATTAACCAAAGTAGTAACTCAGATAAGAACAGATACTACACTTGATCTTAGCCAAAAGGCCAAGAAGCAACTCCACCGAGCAGACCAGACTATCACAGCCCAGATCATCCACACCCACCCTGCAGCAGTTTTTCTTCAATCCAGCCCAGATATGCTGAACCAGAGACTCTCAGGCATGGGGCAGAGCTGCTCCCTTGCTCTCCCTGTGCCCAGCTGCTCATGAGGCTCCAGGGAGGCATGGCGGGTTGTAGACCTTGTCTGCCACCCCACCAGAGCCTTACAACAAGCCAGATGACCACCCCCCGACTCCATGGGGGCCGCCATCTTCCACATCCGGACTTCCCTCTCATCACAACTCCACCCAGAAGACCAGACTATCATAGCCCGGATCATCCACACAAACCGTGCAGCAGTTTTTTTTTTCAATCCGGCCCAGGTATGCTGAACCAGAGACTCTCAGACATGGGGCAGAGCTGCTCCTTGCTCTCCCTGTGCCCAGCCGCTCATGAGGCGCCCGGGAGTCATGGTGGTTTCTAGCCCTGGCCTGCCACCTCAGCAGAGCCTCACAACAAGCCAGACAAATCCCCGACTCCATGGGGGCCCACCATCTTCCACATCCGGACTTCCCTCTCATCACAACTTCACCCAGCAGACCAGACTATCACAGCCCAGCTTGTGCGGTCGCTTAGCAGCCGCGCGTTTCATCAATAAATTTATTCAGAGGTGACTACAAGAGTATGCCACCTGCACAGCAAGCCCGGCAAGCTGCTCGTGTCGTATTTGATATGCCAAATGCCAGTAACATTTATATTCCCATGACCTAATATAATGGTTTGAGGGCTCTTTATGTTCCTGGAGCAAGTGGATGCCTTTGGGTTCTACTAGCATGAGACAGGACATATGGAGATATTACTGGTGCCCGCTCTAGCAAATAGATGATGAGCGGGAAGATAGTGATAGATAGTGATAGATAGTAGTAACTCAATTGATATATGTATACATATGTTAATGAGTTATATATTATTGTATATAATAAATATAATATATATTAATTAATTGCATAAAATCTCATAAAATCCAAAAATAGTTTGCTTAATGTTAGATTGAGCATCACTCAGCAATCTCCCTAGAAATTCACTTTTTTTAAGTTAGCAAATAGCAAAAAAAAAAAAAAACAATTACACCTAAAAGTACCACTAAGCACCCTCATTATTAACAGCACATCCATGCGAGTTTGGAATCACCCATATTAGTAAACACTGTTAGTACAACACCTTATTATTATGAAATTACAAGTTAATTATGAAAAATGCAGTTTGTATTAGTATTTAATAAATATGTCACTATCATGAGACTTCATGATCATTTTAATATTTCTTCCAGCATAGGTTTCCTGAGTGACCTGGATGGAGAAGTATAATCAAACACTGTTGGATGAATTTATTCTCATGGGAATCACAGATCGACCAGAGCTACAAACTCCATTATTTGGACTCTTCCTCATTGTTTACGTGATCTCTGCAGTTGGTAATCTGGGACTGATTATCCTCACCAAGATAGATTCTAAACTTCAAACACCGATGTACTTTTTCCTCAGACACTTGTCTTTCACTGATCTTGGTTATTCAACAGCTGTAGGACCCAACATGCTAGTAAATATTTCTCTAGGTCAATATGTAATCTCATATCATTTGTGTGCCATTCAACTCATTTTCTTCAGCTTCTTCATCACTAGTGAGGTTTTTTATTCTGTCCGCTATGGCCTATGACCGTTATGTGGCCATCTGTAACCCTCTGTTGTACACAGTCATCATGTCCCAAGGATTATGTCAGCTGCTGGTGGCAGTCCCCTATCTTTACAGCATCTTTTGTCTTTATTCACCATCATAAAAATTTTCACTTCATCATTTTGTGGCTATAATGTCATCAGGCATTTCTACTGTGATAGTCTGCCCTTGATATCTTTGATCTGCTCAGACACTTCTGAAATCAAATTAGTCATTTTGATCTTTGCAACTTTTAACTTGGTTTCTTCACTTTCCGTTGTCCTCGTGTCCTATAGTCTCATTGTGGTGGCTATTCTCAGGATGAACTCTGCGGAAGGCAGACACAAGGCCTTTTCCACTTGTGGTTCTCACCTGACAGTGATTGTCATATTCTATGGCACTCTGTTCTTCATGTATGTGCATCCCAAATCCAGCCAATCCTTCGACAGTGATAAAATGGCCTCTGTGTTTTACACATTGGTAATACCCATGTTGAATCCCATGATCTATAGTTTAAGAAACAAGGAAGTGAAAAATGCCTTGCCTAGAACCTGGAAAATGTGTGCAAATATCCTATTTAAAAATGCATGGTCGTTAACAGCTAACAATAGATGATGTATTAGTCAATCCAATGTAACTTGGTGACTTTTTACTTGCCTCCATGATATGGGAAATAATTATGGATAAAAGTATAGCTAAGATGATTATTTTCTGCTTAAGCTTTAGATATTTACGTGCATCTAGCTTTAAGCCTAGAACATGTGCTATTGTTAGTTTCCTGTGCCTCTATTTTCATGTTTATTTCAATAAATTTTTATTTTTATGAACATTATAATCTTGTCATTTCTAGAAAATAAAAAGGTACAAAAACAGATAACTTGACACATTTTACATACATGGATTCATTATAGAATATATATTTTGCTAAATATAGCAACCCAAATTTGCTTTTGGTGGTTTACAAAATAAAAAATATGCAGAATTAGAAATAGAATATGGTTTTGATGGTTTTGAACAATGTAAAAATAAAATGAAAAAAAACAGGATAATAATATTTAATTATTATCAAGAACCTTTTGGGAGCAGAGAACTAGTATAGAGGTCAGGGTGCTGACCTTGCACACAGCTGACCCAGGTTTGATCTTCAACACCACCATGGACCCCCAAGCCATTCCGGAGTGATTCCTGAGTGTGGAGCTAGGAGTAAACACTGAGCCCTGCTGGGTTTGCCCCTTCCCTGCCCCATTTCTTCCTGGGAAAGACATTCAAAAGTGAAGATGTATTCGGGATAAAATGTGATCAGAATTGGGTCTACAAATAGACCTTATGTTTCACCAATGTGCATGCATGAGGCCCTGGATTCCATCCCCAGCATCAACACCTGAACACACAGAGGGAAGTCACCCTCCAAAAATAAGAGAGAAAAAATAGTCAAATGAGCTAATGTAAATATAGACATAAAGAAGGAGAATTTTGCATTGTTGTTTTGTGAGCTCACATTCTGCAGTGCTCCAGACTATTTCTGTATCTGTGAATAGGAGTGACCTCGGGCCATGTTCACAAGACAATATGAGCGCTAAGGATTGGGTTGAAATAGCCACAGGTAAAACAAATGTCTTAGCCCCTGCGTTGTCTCTCTAGTCCCTAAAAGAAGAGATGTTTAGGATTTACTCACAAAACTGCCAGGACTGTCATACACCTATGGGCAACTCTAAGTGCAAGAGTAATAAAGAATTATTGGCTACAAAGGCAGGATATGAAATACCATACGATAGTCTTTTATTATAGAAACTTTCAACTGATTAGATAAGTTCTTCCACATTTGGTAAAGTTATTGGCTAAACTTAAAATCTACTGATGGACACCTATATTGAATCTGAAACATAGCATCACAGTAACATTCAGACCAGCACTTCTCAACTTCAGTCCTTTATCAAGTATTAAACATAGGTTTAGAAAAGTTGAAAATTATCCTTCTGCCTGTAGGGTTAACTACAGGTCAATGGACAGTCTTCAAAAAGCTGTTGTCCACTGGTATAAAAATGATGATTCAAACTGTTTGATCAAACTGTTGTGCACCACAGTCATCCCAATGTAAATATAAGTGTCACCAAAGTGTGTGTGTGTGGGGGGAGTGGGAGGGCAGGGAAGAAGAGGTTGAATAAGCATAAAAATGAAGAACTATTAAATTACAGGTGAATATAAATTAATATCAATAATAAATGGCTTCTCAAATTATTTAGCTTTCAAATACTTCAGGGAAAATGAGAAATTGCCTGTCATATCCTTAGGGAGAGAAGCAAAGGGTGAAAAATATTCATAAATTGTTCTCATGTACCATGCTTCATTTAGCACATTGAGGACCAAAAAATGTTTCTCTAGAGGTAAATACACAGCATCTTTTGTGTGATGTCATAGTCTACCAACATCTAACTAAATTGGTTACATTTATTGTACAGCATTTTTGTTTGTGTGGCAAAGTATGAAAAATATGCTGGAGTTTATTATTTATTTCTGTGTGTCTTCTATAAAGAAGAAATTATGCCAGAATAGAACGTCTCTTATCTTCTTTAGATATTTTCAAATAACTTTATGAATGTAAAAACGCTTCTTTCAAAGGTTAGTGCACATTACTCACATAGAATCTATGTACATAGGTTCCTATAGACCTACCAAAAATACATTTGGCAGGTACAATATCAAGAGAGCTGTATGCAGTTCATGAAATATTTTCTTGGAAAAGACAAATTATAACTAAGGTGTGTGATATAAAACTTATGGTAGAACACTGAAACTGCAAGTATTAACTTCAAATTAATCTTCCAAAATCTTGTTATTAAGAAGTTATTCTTAATAATTACGTGAAATTTAATCTATATATTTGATTGCTTCTATCTCTTGATAAGGGGAGTGAGAGGATTTATGCCTTTGACATGTGAAAATCTCTGACTAGCATAATATGAAAAAGCAATATTTTAAGTGGGGTCATAAGTTAGTGAGAAAAATCCCTTTAGCAGAGAAAACCAATACATTCTATTGTACTTTTCTTCTGCATTTAAACATGACTCTACTATTTATTTCAGTCATTTAAATTGTTGTTACTGTTTTTAGTTCAGTAAATATGCCATAAGAAAGGATATTATATCAAAAGTTCACAATCTTGAAAACAAGTTTATACAAGTTGAATTAGATATTTCCTCTAAACATGTTTATAATTTTACTTTACAGTACTGAATTTTTTTCTGTTTGCTTTCTTGGGACTCGATATTTCTGAGAATTATTTGCCTTGCAACCTCAATTACTACATACTTATTTATTTGTTTTAAAGTATAATCAATACAGGGTAATTTTATATCAGTAAGTATTAGACCATACCTGACATCCCTTATTCTATTTTACTACATTTCACAATTGGTTTAACATTAGATGTATGTACTTTAATTCACTGTACTTTTGTGTTTTATATTAAAAAATTTCACTATGGAATTCACAGTAAATTATAAATCTTAGTATGGAGTCAAGCTTAAATTGCATCTTGGACACATACAAATAGATAAAATTCATATATTAAATTATCTGTGTAGTTTATTTAGGCTGTGTGTGGATAGATGATAAATAGATAGAGAGAGAGAGAAATAGATAGATAGATAGATAGATAGATAGATAGATAGATAGATAGATAGATAGATAGATAGATAGATAGATAGATAGAGATAGATAGATAGATAGATAGATAGATAGATAGATAGATAGATAGATAGATAGATAGATAGATAGATAGATAGATAGATTACAGTTCTATAAAAATTTGGTCCTGTTTAAATCTTCAAGATATATAAACAAAGGTTTCTACTTGAATTAATTTTAAATAGAAAAAATTCAAGACATTAACTACATAGCTGAAATTGCAGTTCTAAAATTACATGAAGTAAACAACTCTACTGTTACTGAAATTTTATTAATAACATTAAACTGTCATGGTAAAATAGAAAAGCAAATAATACTTCAGTCAAAACACTTAATTTTAATTATGTACCTATTTTACATTTCTCTCTATATTTCTGTCTTTATCCTCTGTCCTCTATCAGCTGTATCTCTAAGCAAGGCAGACTTAGTTTGTGGGTATTTTCCTATTTATTATTGGCTTTCATGAGATTCCTTTATATAATATACAAGCAGCATTCTACAAATATTTATCACATAATAAATGTGCCTGTTCTCTAAATGTGATACCCAAAATAGTCAGAACTGAAGCAAATGTTCTTTGGGGACTGAATTTCTACCAGAAAAAAACAATCTAGCTCTATCTTCTATTCCACGTTTATTTGTGTCAATGCTTCCAAATACAACCTGTTCTATTTAATGGCGTGAAATAATTTAACGGAATCTAAATAACAGGTGAGTTATCTCTAATTCATACAAATTTTCTGTTCTAAAGAAAGCATCCGGTCTTGCTCTATGACATCTGTTCTCCGTGCCGCTGTCTCCCTTCAGACTGGTTTTCTCAGAAACCTGAATGGACAAACACAATCTCACCGTGCTGAAGGAATTCGTCCTCCTGGGAATCACAGACCGCCCTGAGCTGCAGGCTCCCCTCTTTGTGCTCTTCCTCATCATCTACCTGATCTCACTGGTGGGCAACCTGGGCATGGTCATCCTCACCAAGATGGACGCCAGGCTACAAACGCCCATGTACTTCTTTCTCAGACACCTGGCATTCACGGATCTCGGCTACTCCACAGCTGTGGGCCCCAAAATGTTGGTAAATTTCCTTGTGGATAAAAATTCAATTTCCTATCATTTATGTGCTACACAGTTGACTTTCTTTGTCATGTTTATTATTAGTGAACTTTTTATCCTCGCAGCCATGTCCTATGACCGCTATGTGGCCATCTGCAACCCCCTGCTCTACACAGTCATCATGTCCCAAAGGCTGTGTCTGGTGCTGGTGGCGATCCCCTACCTCTACAGCTCATGTGTTTCTCTCTTGGTCACTATAAAAATCTTCAGTTCCTCCTTCTGTGGCTATAATGTTGTCAGCCATTTCTACTGTGACAGTCTTCCCTTGTTATCATTGCTCTGCTCAAATACTTATGAAATACAGTTGATCATTACTGGCTTTATCAGCATTTAATTTGATTTTCACTCTTCTGGTAGTTTTCTCATCTTACCTGCTCATCCTTATATCGCCATCCTCAGGATGAATTCTGCTGAGGGGAGACGCAAAGCTTTTTTCCACCTGTGGATCCCACCTGACAGTGGTCACTGTGTTTTATGGGACTTTGATATTTATGTATGTGAAACCTAAGTCCAGTCACTCCTTCGACACTGATAAAATGGCATCTATATTTTACACTCTCATTATCCCCATGCTGAATCCCTTGATCTACAGCTTGAGGAACAAGGATGTAAAACATGCACTGCAAAAGATGTGGAAAAAACTTTGCAGTATATTTTCTTAAATTTTACTGTTCAGTGAGTTTCTAATAAATGAGTTGTAGGAATTTAAATAATTTTGTGTTCCCTTGAGGGAAAAAACACATAAAGTCAAGATATATTAAGATATTTCCTTCATTGTTTCAGCCTTGTTTTAAGTGCTATAAGTACAGTAATGATCAGAGCAGGACAAAAGATTGCCTTCAATGAGGGAGAAGATGTAAAGTAATCATAAAAGCTAATAGCATAGTATAATGGATTAGGATTATAGTGTAGTGAAATAGATTAGGATATTGCTAACCATGAAAGCAAGCAAGGAGAGAGGGTTTGCTATGTTTGACAGAGGGAGAATAACATATAGGGGAATTTAAGTGACCAGAAGTGTCAAACTTTAGAATTAAATTTCCAATATGAATATGCCTTTGTGTGTGCCTGTATTTGGTTAATTAATCATGTTATTTCATTTTATTTTTATGTTTCTCCATCTCTGTTGGGTTCAAAAGCTAAAACATGATTCTGATGTCCTGAAGGCACATCAATAGTCACGTAATTTTCTCAAATATACCCTGTAAATATTAAGATGTGAAGGTTTATGCTTCTTCATCAGTGTCATTAATTTGATATATTATCCCTTAAGAATTTGTTAACTCAGGGACTGGAGGCGATAGCCCAGCGCATAGGGCATTTGCCTTGCACGCGGCCAACCTGTGCTGGCCGGGTTCTATCCCCGGCATCCCATATGGTCCCCGAGAGCACCGCCAGGAGAAATTCCTGAGTGAAGGGCCAGGAGTAACCCCTGAGATTTGCCGGGTGTGACCCAAAAAGCAAAAAAAAAAAAAAAAAATTTGTTAACTCAATGTAGTTGGAATTTCAGCAACCCAGAATTAAGTCTGACACCTAATTTGGTCTATTTGTCCATTTTTCTATAAGAGAGAAACATAAATTTACAGATGTATCCCTTGTAACAGATGTAGCCCTTCAATTTTTCACTTTTTAATATATTTATCACCCTGATTACAATTTCTAAATTCTTGATTTTTTCTAAAATAATTTAAATTTTCTTACTTAAAAATGGCAATTGTTTAAAATAATCACAGAGCTTTCTGTAACTGCATTAATTTTTATATGGCACATAGATTATTCAGTGTTCTATTTCTTCAAGTTGATTTATCAAGTAGTACTATATTGCGTTTATTGTTTGATAGCATTGTTTTCATCAATTGTTTCCAAATTTCAAAATTTATTGTCAAGATTTGTTCTGTACATACTTCTATTGGCAGACATATTTCTATATATGTCTATACATACTTCTATTGGCAGACATATTTCTATATATATACCTATAAGCAGATAAATAGGTATAAATTTGTACTACAGTTTTCTCCTAATCCAACCTACATTATTTAATATTCACCTATTATATTTAGAACTCTGTGGAACATTATTTACATTATATAGGATATGATCACTTTCCTTGTCAATATCAAGAATAAGGGTGTTTGCCTTGCCCTTGGTCGACCCAGTTAGATCCAGGGCATCCCATATGGTCCCCCGAGCACTGCCAGGAGTAATTCCTGAGTGAAAAGCCAGGAGTAACCTCTGAGCATCGCCAAAAAAGCAAAAAAATTAAAAAATAAAAATAATTTTTAAAAAAGAATAAAATTTCCATGTAAACAATCAAATTTGATATTAAATAAAAATCATACACATGCTTTAAGGTAAAGATAACTATCACTAAATATTTATGCAGATAATATTTAAATTAAGTAAAACCGCATAATGAATTTTAGCATATATTCAGTATCTTTTTTACTAGAAAATACCTGTTGGATATTCAGTGAAGTGCAAATATTGGTTATTGTGGCAATTGCTGCTATTAAAATATACAAATTTTAGTAATTTTTTGTATGTTTACTCCAAACATTTGCAGGGTAAAATCATAATGTGTGAAATAAAAAATTATAAAATCTAACATATGTATTTGAAAAGAATGACTGACTGAATACAAACCAATATTTCACATATTTAGTATCCTTAGTTTAATTTTAATAGTTTATTAATAAAAGCTAATTAACATGTACAAATTTTAATTACATATTTCATTTTTAAGATTAGTTTTCTGTTGAGAATATTTATAATGTATCACACTTCATAATTTCCATAGAATGTAAAATTTCATATATGCACTGTTACATAAATGAAAAGTTGATGAGATATTCTGAAAATAAATAAAATTTATCTGAAATAACTACACTTTAATTATTTATACAAATCATAATAAATGGTGTAAAAAGCCTTTATTTTCAAAAAAATTATTATCGAAATATGTGATGTGGACAGAAAAGTAAAATATTCAGGAAAACCATTTTGTCAAATAGATATAATATATTTAATATAAATCTTCTATTTAAAAGATTTCTCTTTAACTCCCAAAGTAGACCTATATTATTTAGATAACTATAATTAATGTCTAAAAGGAGAATCCCACATTCTTATTCATATTTTCAGAAGTGAAAAGCATTCCCCAACTTTCTTTAAGATATATCTCACTTGTTATTTAATAAACACTAAGACTCCATGAGAAAAGTAAATTAGAAGTCTCTTCAATAAAATAATAAATATATATGCACCTTGCTTCTTTCTTTATCCAAGGAAATCCAAGGAAATCATTTTTGTGGTTCAGAATGGAGATTAATACACAAAATAATTCCCTTAAATAAAGAAAGAAGTATGATATAGACACATGTAATGAAATATTATATGACTGCACAAAATTCTTATACATGTTAAATTAAATTTATAGAAATTTCAAGAAGCTAGAATGGTTTAAATATATATTAAAACAAAGACGGAAATGCTTTTACTTCATGATGAGACTCACTACATATTTACAGTAATCAGAGCTGATTTTGATAAAGTAATACATGAACCACCAGGAGAGAATAAAAAAAAAGATATAGCGCATCTCAGAATGCTGACTTATTCTTCATGGAGATGCGGAACTTATTCAACAAAAGGATATACTTGAAAATGGTGCTGAAATAATTATGCAATTTTGTGTACATAGATAAACAAATTATGTTGACTTAAACTTACACAAGAGAGACTAAAAAAATCCAAACTAGGAAACAAATATAAAATGCAAAACTTGTAAAACATTTAGATGAGAACATAGGAAAAATCTATGTCTAGGACTCTTCAGAGATCTAGTGAAGAGTTTATTGACTTGCCTTCAAAAAAAAAAGTCTCTAAAAAGTTAGCACCAATGAACTAAACTTAATTTATAATAGAACACTCTAACAATTAGCCTCTTGGACTCACACTGAAGTATGGAAACCTCTACCTCAATTATCCTTATGAAAACACTTACATAAACTTATTTGAAATAGTTGAAAACTCTAAAGACTATTATCATGGTGAAGACTAAATCAACTGTATTTTTAGTATCATATAAGACTATTCAGGATAATAAAGGCACAAACAATTGACAAAAAAACACAAGGGCATCTTTTATATGAATTGTTTTGACCTAAAACAAAACAAGAACAAAACTATGGTTATGATTAAAAGACATGTTTCTATATAAATGTTCTATAGAAACATTCTATAGAAGATGCTATTAAGCATTCTTCAAAAAGTATAATTTAGGGACCAGAGTGGTATTGCAAGACTCGTGAGACATGGGGCAGAGCTGCTACTGGCTCTCCCTGTGACCAGCCGCTCATGAGGCGCCCGGGAGGGATGGTGGGTTCTAGCCCTGGCCCACCACCCCAGCAGAGCCTCGCAACAAGCCAGAAGACCCCCTCTGCATGAGGGCCTCCATTTTCCACATCCAGACTTCTCTCTCGTCAGAACTCCACCCAGCAGACCAGCCTATCACAGCCCGCTCATCGAGGTTCCACCCTGCAGCAGTCTTTTTTAAATCTGGCTCAGGTATGCCGGTCCAGAGACTCGCAGACATAGGGCAGAGCTGCTGCACTGGCCTCTCCCTGTGACCAGCCGCTCATGAGGCGCCCGGGAAGGATGGTGGGTTCTAGCCCTGGCCCACCACCCCAGCAGAGCCTGCAACAAGCCAGACGACCCCCCACTCCATGAGGGCTTCCATTTTCCGCATCCGGACTTCTCTCTTGTCAGAACTCCACCCAGCAGACCAGCCTATCACAGCCCGGCTCGCGCAGCTTGCAGCCCCGCGGTTCATCAATAAATGCTGGACTTAGAGATGCCTACAAGAGTATGCTACCTACATGGCAGAGCCTGGCAAGCTACCCGTGTTGTATTTGATATGCCAAATACCAGTAACAATTATAGACCCCACAGAGACTGGCACACATCCAAAACAGCAAGAACAACCAGTGCTGGCGTGGATGTGGGGAAAAAAGGGACTCTCATCCACTGCTGGTGGGAGTGCCAACTGGTCCAGCCCGTTTGGAAAACAATATGGGCATTCCTCCGAAAGCTAGATATTGAGCTCCCATTTGATCCAGCAATAGCACTCCTGGGAATATACCCTAGAGACCGAAAAACACATAGCAGAAACACTATCCTGTACTTTATTCATCTCTGCACTATTCACTATAGCTAGAATCTGGAAACAACCTAAATGCCCGAGAACAGAGGACTGGCTAAAGAAACTGTGGTTCATCTACACTATGGGAGATACTATGCGGCTGTCAGAAAAGATGAAATTATGAAATTTACCTGCAAATGGATGGACATGGAGTCTATCATGCTGAGTGAGAGTAGTCAGAAGGAAAAGGACAGATATAGAATGACTGCATTCATTAATAGGATATAAATAGATACCAGTGTTTTACTAAATATGGGAAATGGTAGTGGCAGATTAAAACTCACCACTGAATATACACAAAGAGACTTAAGTGATAAACTCTAAATATCTGCAGGGCTAGCCACAATGTGTAAAAATAAGAGGGAGAGAGCTGCAGAGACAGAGAGAGAGATAGAGAGAGAAAGAGAGGAAACTGGGGTACCTGCTATTAAGGCGGCCTGGTGGGGTGGGAGGGGGAGGGTACATTGGTGGTGGAAATGGGGGCACTGGTGGAGGATGGGTGCTGGAATACTGTATTACCAAGAACCAATTATGAACACCTTTGTAATTGTATGTTTCACTGTGGTTGTTGTTTTGATTTGCATCTCCCTGATGATTAAAGATGAA
Source organism: Cryptotis parvus (assembly GCA_021461705.1). Classification (NCBI taxonomy): domain Eukaryota; kingdom Metazoa; phylum Chordata; class Mammalia; order Eulipotyphla; family Soricidae; genus Cryptotis; species Cryptotis parvus. The sequence continues at coordinate 118,448 of JAJIBD010023735.1, read as the reverse complement.
GAGCACTTTTTCATATGCCTTTTGGCCATTCGAATTTTCTTCTTTTTGGAAGCTTCTGTTCATTTCTTCTCCCATTTTTTGATGGGGTTGGCTGTTTTCTCTTGTGGAGTGCTACCAGTGCCTGATATATCCTGGATATTAACCCCTTGTCAGATGGGTATTGCCACTAGCAATCAGGGAAGAAAAAAGACATTAAGGGCATCCAGATAGGAAGGAAGAAGCCAAGTTATCACTATTTGCAGATGACATGATATTATACCTGGAAAACAAAAAACTCTACCAAGAGGCTCCTAGAAATAATACATTCTTATAGTAGAGTAGCAGGGTACAAAAATCAATACCCAAAAAGTCAATGGCCTTCCTATATGCAAACAGCGAAAGAGAAGAAAGGGACATTAAAGAAACGCTATCCCATTCACAATTGCACCGTAAAAAATCAAATACCTAGGAATCAGTTTGACAAAGAATGTAAAGGATCTCTACAAAGAGAAAACTACCAAACGTTACTTCCAGGAAATAAAAGAAGACCTGAGGAAATGGAGCCACATTCCCTGCTCATGGATTGGAAGGATTAACATTATCAAAATGGTAATACTCCTAGAGAAACTTTATACAGATTCAATGCAGTCCCTATAAAGATACCCATGATGTTCTTCAAAGAAACTGAACAAACACTCCTGAAATTTGTATGGAATAATAAAACCCCAGGAATAGCTAAAGCAATCCCTTGGGAAAAAAGAAGATGGGAGGTATCACTTTCCCCAACCTCAAGCTCCTACTACAGAGCAATTGTAATTAAGACAGTGTGGTATTGGTATAGAGACAAAACACAATACTTTTAAAAAACATTAACTACCATATCTAATGTTGCATTTAGTTCATTAAATATGCAAAAATAGCATAAGTAAATGCTTGATTTAATATGTTTGATTTAATATTTAATACATTTTAGGTATACAGTGTAGGCAAGCCTGTTGTTGTAAATCAAATCTATTATTTCAGATGAACATGGCTCCATTATTCAGACTCAAGAGAGACAAAGTCTTTGGGGACTGGTGAGTGCTTCAAGAGTGGAGGCAGTGTTGCTATAGAGGAGAAAACTTGATCAATTTTTAAGTTAATTGAAGAGGACTAATAAGCTAATACAAAAACAAGCAACTCAACTCACTTGCTATAAAATTAAAAGTGTTCTCAAAATAATTACAAATGACTTTGTACCTGCTTGCACCTGCTGATCTTTCAAATCCTCGAGGAAAAAAAATCAAGAAGTCACTTTAGATCTCGAAAGAGTCTCAAAGGGTTAAAATAATACATAAATTGTTCTTGCTGTGCTAAGGTCTGAAGCACATGGGGAACCAAGACAAGACAGGAATTTCAATTCAGGTAAATTGGCGAATGTCTATGCAGTGGCATGTTATTAACATGTCAGAATATTTTAGGTGACATTTGCAAGGGAACTCTTTTATTTGATGGCAAATTTTAGTGTTATATTAAAATCTAGAATTATATAATCCTACTAGAATTTCCTGACTCCTTTTTTGTGAGCATCCGCTAATGATGATACATGAGCAGAATAGAACTCTTATTTCAGATTTATTTTTCAAGCATTTTCTTAAGTGCAAAAAATCTTTGAAGTGCCTTAACCTTTTAACTTTTCTTGCGTCGTATATATCACTTGTATATATGTGATACATGCATATCGCTTGTATCACTTGTCTTCCCGTTGTTGATCGATTTGCTCCAGCGGGACACCAGTAATGTCTCCATTCGTTGGGAATGAGGTCCATTATTGCTACTGTTTTTGGCATATTGAATACACCATGGGTAGCTTGCCAGACTCTGCAGTGGCTCTGGGCTCATCTATATCTTATATATGAATACACACACATATAGCATGATATAATTATGGAATACATACATTGGGCATGATATAATTATGGAATACATACATTCCATAATATTTGTATGATGCATGCATAGATAATTAATCAGTTAGAAATAGAGGTCAGGGGGATGAAGAGATGATATCATCAGTTAAGATGCTTGCATACAGATGATCTTTCCTTTCAGGTGCAATATTTAATTCCAAGCATTGCAGAAGATCCCTAGCATTTGCAGGAGTGATCCCTGAGCATAAAACACATAAAAATCCCTGAACACAGTCAGGTGTAGCCAAATTTAATAGTGTTAAAACCGAAGGGAAGCAAAACTTAAAGGAGCCAGAACTGGAAAAAAATATGTATGACAATTATTAAAAAAGGAAGTTATTATTTTTCTGATGTTCACCTAATTCTCTAGAGTCTTATAAGAATACTAGGTATTTACTATTACCTTCTAAAAAATTGCATATAATAAATAATTGAGTTCATTTATAATTTTTCAGATATCTTTATGAGTACAGAAAAGACTTTAAAGATCCAGTTTTGTGGTAGAATATACTGTATGCTAAATTCTGGTGGAATTTATCAGAAAGCAAAAAATTAGGTTTCCAAATTAATTTGCCAGCTACCCCCTGTTTACAAAGAGGAAAGTGATCAACAGCTCACCTTGGAATTGATCTTCTTTAAAAGTAAGAATCACCTCACCTGAGTTTCCCCAGGGATTACTACTCCACCACTTCAAACCCAATCTTTCCAATATACCGCCCCACTCAAAGGAGCAGTATTCAATTAGGACATAACATTCTAGTGAATAGGTTTAAAAATCAAAGTCTGATTGTGTGATAGCAAACTATGAAAAGCAATTTGATGAAAAGTTACAATAGTCTAGAGTTACTGATTGCTATCATGGCAGGTAAACAAGATTTATCTTGTTAATGATTCCACTGATGTGATTGAAAATGCCGTATTCAAGACAAGAGATGGGTTATACTCTTAGGATCTTGCATTGTGCAAGCTATGTGTTCCTTGAAGAAGTATGGATTCACGTGCATATATTTATCTTTTAATTTGGTAACTGAGTCACTCCTGACTTGCTATATTCCTTATACTCAAGTTTACTCTATTCCTTACTTTAGACATATGTATAAACATATATTACTGTCTTCCTGTCCATCATCGAGTTTGCTTGAGCAGGCACTAGTAACATCTCCATATGACCTGTCTCATGCAAGTAGAGCCCAAAGGGCACCTGCTCACTCCAGGAACATAAAGAGCCTCAAACCATTCCATCAGGTCATGGAAATGAGGTCTATAGTTGTTGCTGGTATCTGGCATTTCAAATCGACATGGGTAGCTTGCTAGGCTCTGCCGTGCGGGTAATAAACACACACACACACACACACACACACACACATATATATCAGTATTTTTATAAAATATGCACTGAAACCATATTTTAAAATCTTGCACCATTTAAAACCACTAAATGTTAGCTATTCTCATTCTATCTCAATCTACTCTATTTTCATCTTCTATGGATTATTTATATAAATTATCGTTGTATTTCTATATATGCCCACTTTAAATGCATCATCATAATGCATGTATATACATGTCTAATTTTAGCATTTAAAAACTCAGTTCATATTAATTTTCATAAAAATTAAACCATGGATGAATAAATGCTTAAGTTATCCGTAGGAAAATACATACAAACTGTTTTAAGTAAAATATTAGTGAAAATATCTCAAAGGAGAGTACACTGTTGTTCTAGTTGAGGTCTTAAAAAATCTGATCAGGATCAAATTTTATTTATCCCAAAACATAAATTTGAAACTGTACTTTTTTTTCTCCAACTTACCTCTATCTGTGAAGAAATAGGCATGATAATATACACATATTATACATATCAGTTATGCATGTTCTATTGATCAGAGAAGGATATTTTAGAAAAGGAATCATAAGTTATTGTATTATTTATATATAATAATTGTATTTTAATAGATGAAATATCTTAATTATGCTGGTTGATGTCTAGAATCAGAATATGCATAGACAGTATGAAATATTTATGACTTCAATGAACAAACACAATCTCACCGTACTGAAGGAATTCGTCCTCCTGGGAATCCCGAGACCGCCCTGAGCTGCAACCTCCCCTCTTTGTGCTCTTCCTCATCATCTACCTGATCTCACTGGTGGGCAACCTGGGCATGGTCATCCCTCACCAAGATGGACGCCAGGCTGCAAGCGCCCATGTACTTCTTTCTCAGACACCTGGCATTCATGGATCTCGGCTACTCCCACAGCTGTGGGCCCAAAAATGTTGGTAAATTTCCTTGTGGAACAAAATACCATCCCCTTTTATTTCTGTGCCACACAGATGGCTTTCTTTATCATGTTCATTATTAATGAACTTTTCGTTCTAGCAACAATGTCCTATGACCGCTATGTGGCCATCTGCAACCCCCTGCTGTACACAGTCATCATGTCCCAAAGGCTGTGTCTGGTGCTGAGTGGCAATTCCCTACCTCTATAGCACCTGTGTTTCTCTTCTCATCACAGTAAAGCTTTTTAATTTATCTTTTTTGCAATCATAATATCAATCATTTCTACTGTGACAATTTGCCTGTGTTATCGTTAGTCTGCTCCAACACACAAAAGTTGAGTTGCTGATAATGATTTTTTTTTCTGCTTTTAATTTGATTTTCACTCTTCTGATAGTGGTTGTGTCTTACCTGCTCATCCTTATCGCCATCCTCAGGATGAATTCTGCTGAGGGGAGACGCAAAGCTTTTTCCACCTGTGGATCCCACCTGACAGTGGTCACTGTGTTTTTATGGGACTTTGACGTTTATGTATGTGAAGCCCAAGTCCAGCCATTCATTTGACACTGATAAAATGGCATCTATATTTTATACCCTTATTATCCCCATGCTGAATCCTTTGATCTATAGCTTGAGGAACAGAGATGTAAAATGTGCACTGCAAAAGATGTGGAAAAAAATATGCAGTTTATTTTCTTAAAAATAAGTTTGCTGTTTTATTCCTGTAAAATATCATTTTCAAACCATGATGCGTCTACCTTCCTAATTAAGATCAGAAACACATAAGTTCAATATATGTTTAAAAAATCCTGTATATTCCCTTATATACTCCAAAATTAATATATATACAAAAAAATGAATAATCTGTTGTGATGAGGAAACATTTATATATATATATGTATATATATATATAATAAAATGGGTGCTATTAGGAATATATTACAATACTTTATATAGTCCACCAAAGCCTATTAATTTATTGGGTCTCCTATGTCAAGTGGGAAAAATAAAAAAGCATAGAAGGAGGTTAAAATTACTCTTTTTTTCTCAAATACTTTGAATAAACATTTATAATAAGGGGCGAGAGTCCAGCGGGTAGGGCATTTACCTTGCATGCAGCTGACTCTGGTTCAATCCCCAGCATCCCATATTATTCCTCAGACTCCGCCAGGAATAACTCCTGAGTAAAGCGCTAGGAGTAACCCCTGAGCATCACCAGGTGTGACCCAAAAAAGAAAAAAAAAAATACAATGAGAGGCCAGAGAGATAGTCATGAATTAAGGTGCTTGCATTGCACACGACCAACACTTATTGGATCCCTGGTACCATGTACAGCCAGTCCCTCTGGCACAGAGTGAGGAGAAAGACCTGATCACTGCTGGGTATAATTCCAAAATGAAATAAAAATAAAATAATACTTTCATATTGATATGTTTTTTGGTGCTATGTGTGTGTAACTTGTGTAAGTGTATTCTCTCTTTTATGCAGTAGTACAATGCTTAAAAATCAAACATGATTGTGGTTTAGAAAGTTCATTGCTATGACCAGGAATTCAAGACAGCCACATGAATTTGTTCAAAATACTCTGTTCCATACAGAGATTTTAGAATTCTGGTTTATACCATTGTTTTACAGATAAGCCCTAAAGAGGCTATGAACTCAACAAGCTTAACAGTTTAGCAACCCCTCAGTCAAGCATCCGGTTTTGTCTAAATCATTTTACTGTCTGTTTTGATAAACAAATTAATTATGTACTATTATTGAGCTCTCCCATGGAATATTGTAGCTTTCTTTTCTTTTTAATCAAATGATCTTTATATAAAACCAATGTCCTTTACAATATTTCAAATATTAAAAATGTTGCTTTTCTATATCCTTTGAAAACAAAATAATTCTTAATTAAAAATCAAGTTTATAGTTTGGATCTCATGTTTTCAACTTTATTAATTTCATGGTTTGGATATACGACTATACCACTCCTCTCCATTCCTCTCCAAACTACAACAACTAAACTAAAAATTCTGTCTGTCAAAGATCACAGTCCGGGGTGGTGAGTTATAATGGCACCTGGGGACACTGCGGGGAGGGAAGTTGACACTGGTGGTAGAATTGGTGCTGGAATACTGTATGTCTAAAACACAGCTGTAAATAACTTTATAAACCATATGCCTTGATTAAAATAAATTAGATTAAAATAGCTATAAAAATAGAAGGTTTATAAAACATTATGACTTTGCATACATAACCTATACTACAGTGAATTAGCTTTGCTATATAGCTTTCATGCAGTTAACTTTCCTCAAATTTGGTTTATGATTGTGTGATATAAATATACTTATACATGGCTGACTTTCTGAAATTTTCATTTATTTATCAAACACATGTGTCGGGGTATGCTGGGTGCCCAACAAAAATCCGGGAGGAGAGCAGGAAACCCCTTTTGCCCCAGGGGATCAGTGGCCAACAAAGGGAGAAAGATGCAAAAAATTCAACAAAGTTTTAAAAAGGCCTTACTCTTACAGGTTCTGGTATACAATCCAGTAACAGGCAAACCCCAGACTCATGTTCTTAGCTGGGCCCTGGGGTTATAATCCTTGGCCACGATGGCCACCACCACATTAAGCCCCAACAGGGAATAGAAGGGAGAGAAGGCAAAAGACAAAAAGACAGAGATCAAAAGGACCACGGTAGAAAGCAGACTGCAGCTTTATATCTTTTCAATATATAAAGACAGCCCACTCTAAAGGGAAGCAGTTGGGGTCAATTACCCTCAGGTAACTTCTCCTAGGACATCACCTAGGTCCTTTGAAATGTTATCTGCCTTGGAAGTGCCCCTGCAGCGTAGATTGGAGAAGGGGCTTCTGAGATGAACTGTATCTCACAATACAAAGGCATGCATCTGTACCAAAGGATATTCTACAGCCAGGTATATAGTTCTCCAAGACTTCACAAGAGTCTCATCTTTACTTCATAGTTGTTTTGTATATTAGCCTTTTAGACTTACTAGAGAGCTATATGTGCTTGCTTGGAGGCAAACAGCTTTTCTTTCTGTTCTAATTACTTAGAGATATAATGTGGCGAGGTAAATATACTGGTAAGATCTAGCTAGTCCCACGATGATTGTGACAGCATGAGAAAAAAAAAATATTTATACCAGCTAACATAGAATACATGGTAAGATATACTGCCATATTCAAACTGTCCTCCTGCCCCATCTACAAAGTGGCCTGCAGGAGGCAACTCCAGACAAGAGGCAGAGGCCCTGGCAACAGTGTACTACAACACACATGCTCAAAAAATTCTAAAGAAAATTTTTATAAATGGAATCTAGTAGTATGCTGAAAAAAATAATGCATGATGGTTAGATTGATTTACCAAGGACAAGTACTGTTTTCATGTCTCTTTATGACTGTCATAAAGAGATATGAAAGAAAAAATAGATATCAATGATTTATAGAAAAGCATTTAAAAAATTCTAATATGTAGAACCTGGTGAAATGATTCTTCATAAAGATGAATCGTGTTGAGTGTGTGAGGCTGGACCCACAACAACAAATGTGATTAATCCCTAGGAAAGAAATCACTGCTTTCCATAATTAAGAGTGAATAAGAACTATAAGTGTGTGACACCTGTCACACACAACTACAATTTAACAGAGATATGAAAGGAAAGGGAAAACTCAGGAGTTAAGCATTTCAGTTTTTGAAAGTTCCAATTCATACAGAATGGCCAAAAATTCATGAGAGTCAATGACTATCAAGCAGAGACAAACAGAATTGGTGGCACCTACTTTTTTATTAACCATGCACTCAATATTATTTTCACAGACTTTGACAAATATAGGGAAAAATCACCAAACGCAGCAGAAATACTCCAATCCATATTAGATTCACTATATGATCACAATATTAAAGACTATGAGATTTGTTGGTTTGGGGAAAAATAATGGTTGCAAGGAACTAGTAATAAATTTGCAACACTCCAACTAATTCTATTAAAAATACCATTTAAAAAAAACTTGTATAAATGCCCCATGTCTGAGACAGACATGGGGCAAAAGCTACTTGCTCTCCCTGTGCCCAGCCGCTCACAAGGAGCCCAGGAGAGATGGCGGGTTCTAGCCCTGGCCCGCCAGCCCAGCAGAGCCTTGCAACAACCCAGACGACCCCCCACTCCATGAGGGCCTCCATTTTCCACATCCGGACTTCTCTCTCATCAGAACTCCACCCAGCAGACCAGCCTATCACAGTCTGGCTCGCGCGGCAGCTGCGGCCGTGCGGTTCATCATTAAATGCTGGACTTAGAGATGACTGCAAGAGTATGCTACCTGCACGGCAGAGCCTGGCAAGCTACCCGTGTTGTATTTGATATGCCAAATACCAGTAACAATTATAGACCTCATTCCGGAATGGATTGTGGCTCTTTATGTTCCTGGAGCAAGTAGATGCCCTTGGGCTCTACTAGCATGAGACAGGACATATGGAGATGTTACTGGGGCCTGCTGGAGCAAATCGATGAACAACGGGAAGACAGTGTATAAATGCTCATTAAATGGCATTTATAACATTAAACTAAGTTACACAACTCAAACTAATTCAAAGTAGAACACAAATGTAATTGCAGAACTATAATGTGCTTAGATGATAATAGAGGAAAAATCAATATCCAGGATTTCTGGCTAGTGAAGAATTTAAAAATATGTAAAGAAATAATGAACTAGACAAGCAAATATTGATAAGAAGGACCACTGAAGTATTAAAACAACTAAGAAATCACATTTGTAGAACTCTCCCTTAGGTCTTAAGACTTTATGTTCATTCTCTCTAATGAAAATAAACATGATGAGACTTCATTATGAAAAGAAACTTAAAACTAGCTTCTATAATTCTGCTTGCTTCCATAACTAAATAAATCAATAATAAACAAAAGATGTAAATAGCATCTTATATACCAGCATCCTAATTTTGGTTCAATGAAAAACCTTTACATTTTTAATAAGCTCAACATTGGTTTATGCAATTGCAAGTGTTTTAGAGGTATAGCTTGTTACCTATAAAAACATAAATACATGTTACCAAATCATACCACTACCAAAACACCAATATTCATTCACCACCATTACTTACTTACTTTCCCTCCTAGCAACCTGTTCTCTAGTGAATCTAATTACATGTTTGAAATAAGAAGGAAGGCAGTGTCTAATACATATCTGATATGTCATCCACTTGATATCACACTTGTAGAATTTAGTAGTAGTGATAAACTTGTGACATAGATAAGGTGAATGAATTTAAATCCCTGCTGAGAATGTTCTTAAGGTAATCGAAAAAAAATTAACCCTACTGGACTGGTTGGCACTGCAGGAGTCAATGAAACAGAGAAAAGAAAGTAAGAAAGTCTTTTTGGTAATCTAAGATCAAAACTCTGGTTGTTAACTCTGGAGGCCTCAATCTTTGCTCTTTAAGGCTTCAAAGTGCTGATGACCTATGGACACACATTGGAAGGGATTTATCTGTACTCAAATTCTCTAATTGAAATGTGAATCATAGCTAAAACACCTTTCAAAACAATGATTTGATAAACTACTGGGTCCTTTAGCCTAGCCAAGGAAACACACAAAATTAGCCATAAAAACAAAGGGGTCACAGAATTAATCAAGAGTAAAAGATACAAGCAAACAAATGACTTTAATGCGATTTCTGGTGAAATACAAGTGTTTTAGATTACTAATAAACAATTCCAATTTTATCTCCCCTCCCCTACCTTTTTGCACCTGTTAAGCTTTTAAGGTCTTCAGGGAAAATCTAGAAATTGCTTGCCACCTCCTCAGGGAGAGTCAGGAAATCTACAAAGTATGTATAAATTGTCCTCAGTGTGCCATGCTATGAGGCATACAGGGGAGATAAGAAAAAGGATTCATTCAGGTAAATAAAAAAATTTATATGATATCATGTTTTCCCTTTATCTGAAGAATTTGGGTAACCATTGCAGGGTAACACTCTGAACCTTGGCAAAGTGTATCAAAATATTAGGATTTCCTGATTTTCTGCTATGTGTTCTACACAAGTGATAATACATTAACAGGCTAGGACAGTTTTCCTTTCATGTCAGACCTCTTATTCAAGTATTTTTTCAGAAACATGCTAGAGAATATTTGGAATTGGGATGGAGAGAGCACAGGAGGATTTGGAACACAAGATATATCTCTGCCTACCTCTTTCAATTCCCGGCACTCACAGAGCTTTCCTGGAGGTAGCCATGAAGGTCCCTAGAACCACCAGGTCTGATCCTTGTGGTCACCAAACTCACTGGACCCAGCAGCTCTGCATCTTTAGACCCTCATCTTGAATCCTAGTCCACATTTCATAAGACCCCACGGGAAGGTCCTGAGCACCACTTGGAGGCACCCACATCACCCGAAAATAAAAATGCTTTGAAATATCCTTTACTATACTTTATTATATTTGTGTTGATCTGCACATTTATTACTGTGATTAAAAGACCAAAAAAGAATAGATAAAGCCTAAAGCTAGTGTCAGAAATAACATTATATATGACTGATTTAACAGTATAGGAATTTTATTGCATAAATGTGATTCTATTTTTGGATCTCTTAATAAATGAGAAATGGTTCTCACTTTACAGTGATTGGAAAATATATATATTTTGGTGAGCAGATTTTAAGCACTGTTTTATGGTGAGTTACATCTTATATATTATACTTTCATTTTGATGAATAAGACAAAAGATTATATAATTTTCTCAGTAGGTACATTTTTACCTACAAGTAATTAATGTCAGATTGATATTACAATTAATGTCAGAGTGATATTACAGCCATTAAGCACTTGCCTTAAGCACCGATCACCTCTGTTTGATCCCTGAGATGCACCCCTCTCTCTGTCTCTCTGTCTCTCTGTCTCTTTGTCTCTCTCTGTCACTTTGTCTCTCTGTCTCTCTCTGTCTCTCTCTCTCTGTCTCTCTCTGTCTCTCTGTCTCTTTCTCTATCTCTATCAAAGCTATCATGTGCATCCCTTTACCTCCTTTCATCACTCAGTTCTTACCCACAGTGATTGTTTCCAACTATCATTGCCATAGTGATCCCTTCTCTCTTTTAACTGCCCTGCCACACACACAGTTGTGATAGAACTTGTCTTAAAATCCACGCCCCTAAATCTCACCATTAACTCTCAGAAGCACCCCTTTTCCTCTCTGAAAACATGATCAAGTGTTCTTGGGTGGAACATTCTGGGAAAGAAGAAAAAATAAAACTTATTTTTTCCTCCAAAATCCGGGCTTCTTTAAAACTATGCATGTTTTATTTTCATTGGTGTAAAGTTTAAACAGAAACAAAATGAAAAGCTTTTATTTGTATTATGCATTTGAATACATAATGCATCATATCTTCTTTCCTGACACTGTTCTCCATGCCAATTTCTCCCTTCGGCCGGTTATCTCAGAAACCTGGATGGACAAACACAATCTCACAGTGCTGAAGGAATTCGTCCTCCTGGGAATCACAGACCGCCCTGAGCTGCAGGCTCCCCTTTTTGTGCTCTTCCTCATCATCTACGTGATCTCACTGGTGGGCAACCTGGGCATGGTCATCCTCACCAAGATGGACACCAGGCTACAAACGCCCATGTACTTCTTCCTCAGACACCTGGCGCTCACGGATCTCGGCTACTCCACAGCTGTGGGCCCCCAAAATGTTGGTAAATTTCCTTGTGGAACGAAATACCATCTCCTTTTATTTTTGTGCCACACAGCTGACTTTATTTATCATGTTCATGTGTAATGAACTTTTCATTCTAGCAACAATGTCCTATGACCGCTATGTGGCCATCTGCAACCCTCTGCTGTACACAGTCATCATGTCCCAAAGGCTGTGTCTGGTGCTGGTGGCGATCCCCTACCTCTACAGCACCTGTGTTTCTCTTCTCATCACAGTAAAGCTTTTTAATCTACCCTTCTGTGGCTATAATGTCATTAATCATTTCTACTGTGACAATTTCCCCTTGTTAACTCTGGTCTGTTCAAGCACTCATGAGGTTGAGTTTTTGATAATAATTTTCTCAGCTGTTAATTTGATTTTCACTCTTCTGATAGTGGTTGTGTCTTACCTTCTCATCCTTATCGCCATCCTCAGGATGAACTCTGCTGAGGGGAGGCGCAAAGCTTTCTCTACCTGTGGATCCCACATGACAGTGGTCATACTACTTTATGGAACTTTGATATTTATGTATGTGAAACCCAAGTCCAGTCATTCTTTTGACACGGATAAAATGTCATCTATATTTTATACCCTCATTATCCCCATGTTGAATCCCTTAATCTATAGCTTGAGGAACAAGGATGTGAAATGTGCACTCCAGAGAATTTGGGAAAGAATTTGCAAAATATTTTCTTAAAGTGTACTGTAGTCTTGATTCTTTCAGTTGGTTTATGGTCTTCAAACCTTGTATGTGCTTTAAGAAGCAAATAGAAACAAATAATGAGACATATTTTTAGTAGAATGTGTTGAAGCACAAAGTCCACAAGAGCAGGAAGAGTGAGTGAGGTTTACACGTTGGAAAGACAAATTGAAAACTAAGCACGGAAATTAAAATCACTTGGATGGTCTCTAACTTCATCATTGAATTTACAGTGCAGAAGTTGGCTGTGTGTCTATATGTGTATCTGTGTGTGTATGTATTTTGGTGACCATGTCTTTTTCCCCTGTAGAACTCTTATAAGCGGAGCTAAAATTGAATTGTTTGTACCATTGATAAAGCTCATTGTATTGTAAAGAGTTTAAATTAAGTGTGGTGTAATTTTTCTTAATGGTACCTATTCTCTGTTGGTGTATGAATTTTTGTTCTTTCTTCTCAACAACCTTGCATTCACACATGATCCACTTTGAATCTGTTTATTCGACATAATTGATATATTGATTGAGATTTGTTTTTTTACTGTGTTAATTCTGTAATGCCTCTTCAAGAAGTTAAGAATAATTCCATCATTAGCTCTCTGTCTCTTTTCTAATGAAGGTAAAGTCTGATATATGAAATGTGTAGACCTGTTAAACTGTAAAACAAAATTTCTCAAAATACTCTTAAACTGCTACATATATTTATGTAAAATTTTAAACAATATATGTTTATATTTTATTAATTTAGCAATTTGGTGAATTTTATCTAATAGAGAGTTTGTCACAGCAGAACCTGGCAAGCTACCTGTGTTGTATTTACTATATCAAAAACCAGTAACAAATATGGACCTCATTCCTAAGACTTGAAGGAATGGTTTGAGGCTCTTCCTGTCTCTGGAGCAAGCAGATGCCCTTGGGCTACACTTGATTATGGGCAAATGGAGATTTTACTGGTGCCTGCTGGAGCAAATCCACAAACAATGGGAAGACAAGTGATACAAGTGATACAAGAGAGTTTGGACACTTTCCAATATGAAGGAAATATTTTTCTATGTACTCGTGAAAATTTTAATTAAAAGTTTTATTTATATCATCAGGTGAGTGCACTGCTACTGAAATGTTTTTATATACACACATATTAATACAAAAAGTACATTTGTTTCCCAGAAAATATATTACAGACTAAAATACAGTGAAAGGTTAATATGAATTCACGATGACTGCTATGATTTTTAAAATGTTTGTCTTGATCATTTTTCTCAAATTTTACTCAAATATCCTCAATAAATAATTTTTACATTTACTACAGATGAAGGAAAATATTTAATATTTAAATTAAAAAACATAGTGAGCCCTGTAATAGTCCCACTGACATTCAATGAGAATAACTATTCCATCATTTTCTATTTCTGAGTTACTTTGCTCACTTGCACTTAGTACTTTCTTTTCATATGGACCTTCTTGCTTATGTGAATTGATATCTCATTGCTGTTTTGATTCAGATTTCACTGATAATCAGTGATGATGACCATTGTTTATATGTGCCTGTTTGTCACCTTAATTTCCTTACTGAGAAAATGCTATTCATGTCTCCTAGTTCTTTGATGGGCTTATTTTTGTTATTGTTATTGAAATTTAGAATGCTTTAGATCTCTTGAACATTAGTCCTTTGCTTCTAAAAAACTGATTAGAGACTTATCTAAGTATTAAACTTAATAGGCTATTAAGTTTATTGATATTAAATGTCGGGGCCCTGGCCAGCAACCCCCCCAGCACAAATGAGAAAGACCTAGATTTTGCCGGATTTCATCCCTGCGGGAAAAAAGGAGAGGGATGGGATGGAGATGGACTTGGGAGAAACTCTGCCTTGCAGCTGCTACTGCTAAGAAAGGAAAGAAGGAAAGAATGAATGACACCCATGCAGTGGGGAGCTCTGGATAGAGCACTCTCTTTACTGGACAGAGTTTACGCCTTTTATACAATATTTGGGCGAAGAAGGGGGTACAAGCACACACCACAGGCCATTTGCAAGCTTCTGGGCCATTGTAACAGAGGGAGGAACAAATGACAATCACAGATTTAGCATTTGCAAGATAACATTTGCAAGGTAACAATCATTGATTTACATATCCCTGTGATTACAGATCAGAAGACCAGGCACATTCTGCCTCACCTTAGCCCTAGCCCGGATAAGCACAGATGTTTTGGGTGTAACCTTATGGGCAGGGGCCCATTTCTGGGTCCTGCCTTTAGGGTCTTGTGGTGGAAAAATGCCGGACCCTAAGGCTAGCAGCTCGGAGCCCAACAATTAAACTTAATTAAACTTAATAAACTTACTTAAGCTAAATATTAGACATAATTTCCATATGATTCTGTGATTTCACAGAAAAAACTGCTGCAGGGTGGGTGTTGATGATCCGGGCTGTGATAGTCTGGTCTGTTTAGGCCGCTGTTTACACGTGTCTGGTCTGCTGACACGCTCTCTCTCGGTGGCTTTCCACAAGAGGATGGGGAGGCCGTGGCTTCCCTGGAGTGCGTGATGTGCGGATTGTCTGGGGGCTCTTCTTGAGGACCTGTCTCCGCCCGGCTACCTGCGCACCCCACCCACCCCCCCCCTCCAGAGCCGTGTGCGGACCCTGTGCACAGGCTCTCTGCGTGCACCCCAGGGGTTGCCTGCCTCCTCCCGGCTGTGGTTGCCTCCCTCCGGCCCAAGGTGCTCGAGAGGCCCCGGTGACCGTTCTTGGGCGGACGTGGACAGAACCCTCCCGTAACCTCAGCTGCCTTCCCGCGGGGTTCTGTCTGTGTCTGGGCCCCGAGTTGCCCCGGAGGTCTCAGCAGGGGCGGAGGCTGAAACAGGCCTCTGCCTTCTCCGAGGGTTGCTGTCCTCGGCCCGCCTTCCTTTGGTGCAGGCGTTCCCCCTTCGGGGGTTCGCCGGACAGTCGTTTAGGTACACAGTGTAATAATATTCATCAGTGATAAAGGATAAAATTTTTGCAGTGCCGGAGTGATAGCACAGTGGGGAGGGCGTTTGCCTTGCATGCAGCCAACCCAGGTTTGATCCTCGGCATCCCATATGGTCCCCGAGCACCACCAGGAGTAGTTCCTGAGCAAAGAGCCAGGAGGAACCCCTGAGCATTGCCTGGTATGACCCAAAAAAAGAAAAAAAAAATTGCAGTTGCTGCAATGTGGATGGAATTGTAGGTATTATTCTAAGGGCAATGACTCAGAAAGCAAAAGATAATTGCAAGATGATTGGGGCTGAAGCCATAGTCCATGGGAGAGGGTATTTGTCTTGCACAAGAACAACGTTGGTTCAATCCCTGGCGTCCCCTATGTTCCCGATCACCGCCAGCTATGATTCCTGGGTGCTGAGGCAGGAAAAACCCCTGAGCATCATTGAGTGTGACCCAAAAAGGGCAAAAAACAAAGAGGATTATCTCATTCTCACGCAGGGTATGGGCAAAGAATAGAATAATAGAATCATGAATGGAAACATAGCCTGAGAAATGTTCAATAAAAGCAAAAGGAAGTCAGGGTGTTGCCAGAGGAGACATGGCAAAAGAAAAGTCTGTAATGGATTTGAAACAGTGATGGAAGGACTGGTGTAGTAGTTCTGCAAGTAGGAAACAGTGACTTTAGATAATCCTCTAAACGGCAATACCTCAATTAAAGCAATTAAAACTAAGAATTTTTAAATAGTAAATAAGTAAAATGTGAATAAACTAGCAAGTATAATTTGAAAATATATCTTTTGTAAATTTTAGTTACTCATAAACCCCCTCCCCAAATGCAAAAATAGCTCTTTCGATTCCAAGCATAGCTCTTTTTTTTTTTTTTGCTTTCAAATATAATTTTATTATGAAACAACCAGTATGCCGAGGTGATGACTGGATAAAGAAACTGTGGTACGTCTACACA
This sequence comes from Cryptotis parvus, assembly GCA_021461705.1. Classification (NCBI taxonomy): domain Eukaryota; kingdom Metazoa; phylum Chordata; class Mammalia; order Eulipotyphla; family Soricidae; genus Cryptotis; species Cryptotis parvus. The sequence continues at coordinate 101,912 of JAJIBD010023735.1, read as the reverse complement.
ATGGAATACTATGCAGTGTCTTCGATTCCTCTTTGGGAGACCCGAATAGCGTTCAGGAATTATAATTTGATGATTTCTTGGTAGGCAGGAATTTGCAGGTCTAGGCAACAGACTGCAAAAGCTGAGGCATAGTTCATATACAAAAGCAGAACAGATGAAATGTACATGTTGAAGTCTGATGGTAAAAGGTCTTTATCTTTGGGAACTTTAATCTTCTGTCTTCATTGATTGAGACCCAAGTGACACAGACTACCAATCAATACAGGAAAAAAATGTTAATTAAGTGTTAAAGGTATAATGTAATACCCATGTATGTGCAACCCAAGTTCAGTCATTAATTTGACACTGTTAAAATGTCATCTATATTTTATACCTTCATTATCCCTATGCTGAATCCCTTGATCTACATTTTCAGGAACATAGATGTGAAATATGCTTTTTTGTAGGATATGGAAAGGGTTATGTAATTTCTTTGCTTAAGTTACTTGTGTAAATATAACTGACACAAAGGAGTGGATATCTTTGTCTTCTTTGAAGGAAATAGATGAAATATAAATATAACAGTTACATACATTTTAATATATTAGGCTTTGTTAGAGGACTGTAGTTCTCCATTCTGTGTGAGAGTGGCACAGAATAATTAAAATTGAAATTAATAAAATTAAATTAAAATTGTGTCATTATGCTCAAGTATTAGAATAAATGTTCAATATCTGCCTGGATGCTTGGGTTATTTTCTGTGATCACATTCTAACTAGCCTTACGCTCTCTGTCAGGTACATTCAAACATACTTTTCTTAGGAAACTCAATCCAAGTCCACTATTAATGTGAATTTTCTACTCATCTGATTTCATTCAAATAAATGTACTCAAAGTCTCCATTCCACGTGGCTATATTTCTGTTTTTCTTTTGCCCCGTTAGCACCATCAATTTTACATACGGGAATAGAAAATATATTTACACTATGTTGCACATTTTTACAACTCAAATGATCAGTCCAACATAAAATTTTATCTAAATCAGTCCATTTGTCCATAACATGAAGAAATAGATCAATTGAAATGTCTCTATGGTTCTCATGAATATATCTAGATTTTGCTTTTCAACTCTCTTAGATTTTGATTCTTAACTTCTTGGTGATTGTCTTCACTGTATCACACTGTCACTGTCTTCCCATTCATCATCAATTAGCTCGAGCGGGCACCAGTAACATCTTCATATGTCCTGTCTCATGCTAGTAGAGCCCAAGGACCCCTGCTTGCTCCAGGAACATAAAGAGCCTCAAACCATTCTATCAGGTCATGGGAATGAGGTCTAAAATTGTTACTGGTATTTGGCATATCAAATACGACACGGGTAGCTTGCCAGGTTCTGCCGTGCTGGTAGCATGCTATTGTAGTCATCTGTAAATCCAGCATTTATTGATGAGCCACAAGTGGCCGCGCGAGCCGGGCTGTGATAGGCTGGTCTGCTGGGTGGAGTTCTGATGAGAGGGAAGTCGGATGTGGAGAATGGAAGCCCTCATGGAGTGGGGGTCATTGGGCTTGTTGCAAGGCTCTGCTGGGGTGGTGGGCCAGGGCTAGAATCCACTATCCCTCCCGGGTGCCTCTTGAGCAGCTGGGCACAGGGAGAAGCCATAGCAGCTCTGCCCCATGTTTGATTGTCTTATGCAATATTATTTCTTATCTTTCAAAAAACCAAGAACTTTTTCTTTAAAAGTTATATGCTAGTTATTTTTTACCTTTGTATTAGTACTCTACATTTGGTAAATTATAGTGGTCTGTTGCAAATGAAAACCTTTCCACAAATTTGATTCAAAATAATTTGTGTTACAAAATGTAATTTTATTACATTAGCTAAAGATCTTAGTGGAAGGAAAAAGAACATCTAATATTTGTATTATGTTTTATTTATTAAAACTATTGTATGATGTGTTAAATCTTCATGCTTGTGATTTTTGTATTTTTGCATAAATACTTAATATTTTATTCTATTCTATTTTTACATTCAACAGACTTTTTTTAGCTTGGGGGTCATACCTGGAAACACTCAGAGAAACACTCTGTCTTTGCACTCAGAAATCACTCCAGGTGTTGCTCTTGGGATATAATGATACCACAGGGATCGATTCTGGGTTGGTTGAATACAAGCCAAGTGCCTTACCCACTACACTATATCTATAGCCCCTAAATAGACTGATTTATGTCATAGACTTCTCTACCTTTCTGGAATAAAAATATCTGTAAAGATAATAAAATTTGAATAATAATAGTCAATGAATTATGTGAGAATACTGATGTGTTTAATTTTTTTAATTATTAATAAAAATCATCTTATAAGTACAGCTAGTGAACATATAAACAGAAAATGGGTTTCTATATTATGTATGTTAAAGAGATAAATTGAATTACCAATATCAGTATAGGTATAAGTCCAGATTTTAAAAGTATTTAAATTTATTATACTTATATAGATTTGGCATATATGCTTCTCTCTATTTTTCTGAGTAATTGTTACAATAAGGTAAAGTTTATATATGTAAAAAAAATTTGAACAAAAATGAATAAGAATAACATGGTATCATATTTCTAAAATAATTCTTGGTATATCTGTTATTATCCTTAAGATGACTGACCAAAATAGACATATATATTTATTGAGATTTACAAGTTTTGATAATACGTTTTGCTTTAAAAAATCAATTTCTGGGGCCTGGAGGCGATAGCACTGCATGTAAGGCATTTGCCTTGCACGCAGCCAAACCGGGTTTGATACTGGGCATTCTACATAGCCCTCAGAGCATACCTTGGACTAATTCATGAGTGCAGAGCCAGGAGTAACCCATGAGCATCGCAATGGGATGTGACCCAAAAACTCAAAAAATAAATAAATAAATAAATAGATAAATAGATAGATAAATAAATAGATAAATAAATAGATAAATAAATAGATAAATAAATAAATAATGAATAAATGAATAAAATTAAAAAAAGGGGGTTAGAAAATGCTCCTTAACCACAGAGTCAACAACACTGAAATCAGAGACTCAAACTTTAATAACTTAGGTTCCTGACAAGAGGGCAGGCTGAGGGATACGGAGGGTGGAGGGGTAAGAGAGTGTGGCTATAGGACTCTCCAGTTCACAGGATGAGCAGGTGACAAAGAGACGCAGAGGTCTCTGACCTCACTCATATCTCACATGACAGTACCATGTGAGTATCATATCTCACATAGAAGTATTAACCTGACAGCTATCCTGACACTTGGATCATTTATGGAAGTTCTATTCCTTTTATAGCCCTGACTGATGAAACATTTGACTGTTGGTATTTAATTCTAGCTTCAGTTGTCCCACATACCCCCAAATCAGGGTTTAAGATGAAAAGGTTTCCTTATTGGGAGGAGCAATCTCAGCAGCCCTAGGGATTGAACCAGGTGACCCCCTGAGGAGTGTGAAGAACTACAACAGTTTAAGCCAACTCCTAGTCCTCGGGATTGAATAAAAACAAAAACCAACTCAACTTTTTTATCTAATATCAGCTCTCCTGCCATAACAAAAGACATTTTATCACTTGGGAAATTCCAAGGATTTTTAGGAGCTAAGTGCCAAAACCAAATGTAGACTGGGTGGAGGGGGCAGTTCTCAGGGCATACTCCTTGTTCTGCCCTCAAGGGTCACTTCTGATGGGGCTCATGGAGCCACAGCAAGTGCTGGAGATCAATCCCAGATAGGCTGCATGCAAGACAAGCTCCCTATCCTCAGCCCTGTCTTCACAGACCCATGGTACTTTTCTTATAACAAATTGCAAAATTTCAATCTCTCCTTTTACTATTTGAATAGAAAAATCAATAGGAGCAAGGATGATAGTACAGCCAAGAGGGCCCTGGCTTTGCATGGGGCCGACAAGGGGTTGATAGTGGGTGCCTTATGTATCCCCCAAAACCACCAGAGTGATCCCTGAGCACAGAAGCTGGAGTAACCCTAGGATACTGCTGAGTGTGCCTCCCAAAACAACAACTGTGTGTGTGAGTTGGGGGCCGGAGCAACAGCACAGCAGGTAGGGCTTTTGCCTTGCATGCGGCCAACCTGTTCCATCCCGGCAAGCCATACGGTCTCCTGAGACCTCCAGGAGTAATTCCTGAGTGCAGAGCCAGGAGTAACCCCAGAGCATCGCTGGGTGTGGTCCAAAAAAGAAAAAAAAATGACAAAACAACAACTGTGTGTGTGAGTAACCGAAAATTGCAACTGCAGAATTAATTATATAAGCATACAATTTTGTGCGCTCTAGCTCAAGTTCTATCACATAGTTATATCCTACAAACAGAAAACACAATCTAATATTGTATTTTATATTGATTTGAATATTCACAAGCTAGAATATTGGATCATTGTGACAGCTCAGCTTTTGTGACATAGCTTTATAAATTAGTTTCTCTTTTCTGACTGCCACCTCATATGATAAGGAAGACTATATAGAATGAAAAGATCAGTATGATCCCTAGAAGTGCCAACTTTTGGGGAACTTTTGCAAGATAGAGCCAACTGATAGAATGTTGTAAACAGGCTTAAAATTTACAGGGAAAATGTCTCAATTCTCTGGCCCTTTTCACAGCATCCTTTACCTCTTTGTTTCTCAGACTGTAAATCAATGGGTTTAACATGGGAATCACAAGTGTATAGAACACAGCGACCACCTTCTCCTGTTCTACTGAATACTGGGAGCTTGGTTGAATGTAACTAAAGCTTAAGGTACCATAAAATATGGTCACAGCAGTGAGGTGAGAAGCGCAGGTGGAGAAGGCTTTCTGTCGGCCTGATGCTGAACTGATCCGTAGGATAGCAATAACAATAAACAAGTAGGAAATGATCACAACCAAGAAGGTAGCCATGGCAATAACTCCAGAGAACGTTAGGAGTAATAGCTCATTCATGGAAGTATCTGAACATGACAGCTTTAGGAGTGAGGGAATATCACAGAAAAAGTGACTAACAGTATTCAACCTACAAAAAGTCAATTGACTCAAGCTTACTGTGTGAACTAATGAATTAGTTGTTCCAGCTACCCATGATCCAATGACCAGTCCCACACATGTTCTTTTAGACATGGCTACAGTGTAAAAGCAAAGGATTGACAATAGCCACATAACGGTCATAGGCCATTACTGAGAGCAGGAAGCCTTCTGTAGTAACAAACATCCCAAAACACAAATGCTGTATGATACAAGCAGTGAAGGAAATGGTTCCCTGTGCAAGCAGGAGGTTTATCAGCATCTTTGGTGCAATTGCCGACGAGTAGCAGGCGTCTACAAAGGAAAGGCAGCTCAAGAAAAAGTACATGGGAGTGTGGAGCTTTGGGGTGATTCGGATGATGAAGATCATGCACAGATTTCCCACCAAAGTAACAGCATAAACTACCAGGAACAACACAAACAGCAAAATTTTCAGTTCAGGGCGATCTGTCAGTCCCAAAAGAATAAACTTCGGTAACAACTGTAAAATTCTCTTCAGCCATTTGTTTCTTTCAGTAGGATCTATTGTAAAAAGAGAGAGAGAGAGAGAGAGAGAGATTACAATCATTATTGGGAAATAAAATATAAACAATAGAATTTGGTTCTTTGAATCTGAGCTTTATATTTTTACATAGACCAATTCTTAAACCTTTATTAGCAAATATAACATTAAAACACGTCATTAATATTTTATGTAAAAATACAAAGGGTAATATTTTATATACTTATACTTATTTATTAAGTATTTTTTAACTATCTTCATCATGGTTCTAGAAAGCTTAGTTTAATTTATGGCTCATTTTATGTATATTGGTTTTCAATCAATAAAACTTTCAAGTGGACCTGATGGTCCAAAAAGACAATTTCATTAAATGATGCTTTAATTTGTTTATGCTTGTTTCTTGTTGTTGTTTTTTTTTTGCTTTGTGTTGGGCCACATAGGGAAATGCTAAGGTATTACTGCTGGCTCTGCATGCAGGAATTATTCCTGGGAGTGCTCAGGGACCATATGGGATGCTGGAATTGAATCCAGGTGGGTCACATGCAAAGCAAGAACCTTACTCACTGTTCTCTTGCTCCAACCTCTGATGCTTTTTTTTAATTAAACATTTTATTATACCACCGTGAGATATACAATTACAATGTTATTCATGTTTGGAGGTTTCGGTCACATAGTGTTCCAGCTCCCCGCCCTCCACCAGTGCCCATTTCCCACCACCAATGTCCCTGATTCCCTCCCCCTACCATAGCCTGCCTGAATGGCAGGTTCTTTATCTCTTTTCTCTCTCCGCTCTCTCTTCCTTCCTTCTCCTACACATTGTGGGTCGCACTACATACACTTGGGAAGCCATCATGTGCATTTTTTGGCCTGTCTTTAATTCTCAGTTCTATGGTTGGTATCAGCCCTTTTGACATTTATTCACACATGTTCCCTTCTCTGTCTTACCTAACCTCTGACTCCCTCACGTTTGTGGTATTTTCATTTTTGGTAAGACCACCTGATATATTTATGTCATGAAAATAAATGCAGTCATTCTATGTCTCTCTCTTTCCTTCTGACTAATTTCACTCAACATGATCCTTTCCATGTCCATCCATTTATAGGCAAATTTCATAACTTCATTTTTCCTAACAGCTGCCTAGAATTCCATTGTGTAGATATACCACAGTTTCTTTATCCAGTCCTCAGTTCTCGGGCATACTTGTTTCCAGGTTCTGGCTATTGTGAATAGTGCTGCTATGAAAATAAATGTGTGGATTGTGTTTCCGCTGTGTGTTTTTGGCTTCCCAGGGTATATTCCCAGGAGTGGTATGGCTGGGTCAAAAGGGAGCTCAATTTCTAGTCTTTGGAGGATGTCCATATTGTTTTCCAGAAAGGTTGTACAAGTCGACAAGATCCAGCACCCATTCATGATTAAAACCCTCCAGAAAATAGGAAGTGAAGGAAGCTTCCTCAAGATAGTCAAAGCCATCTACCAAAAGCCCACAGCGAGTATCATTCTCAATGGGGAAAAATTGAAAGCCTTCCTCTTAAGATCAGGAACACAACAAGGTTGCCCTCTCTCACCTCTTTTAGTCAATATACTGGAAGTACTCGCCATAGCAATCAGAGAAGAAAAGGACATTACGGGCATCAAGGTTGGCAAGGAAGAAATCAAGCTATCATTATTTGCAGATGACATGATATTATACTTAGAGAACTCTAAACTCTTGACCCAAAAACTCTTAGAAATAATAGATATGTATAGTAGAATGGCAGGGTACAAAATCAATACCCAAAAGTCAGTGGCTTTCCTATACACAAATAACGAAAGAGAAGAAAGGGATATTAAGAAATCGATTCCATTCACAATTGTACCACAGAAAATCAAATACCTAGGAATCAGCTTAACTAAGTGTGTAAAGGACCTATACAAAGAGAACTACAAGACACTGCTTCAAGAAATAAAAGAGGACACGAGGAAATGGAAACACATTCCCTGCTCATGGATGGGGAGAATTAATGTTGTCAAGATGGTAATACTCCCTAGAGCTTTGTACAGATTCAATGCAGTTCCTATAAGGATACCCATGATATTCTTTAAAGAAATTGACCAAACACTCCTGAAATTCGTATGGTATAATAAACCCCCCACTGATAGCTAAAGCAATCCTTGGGAAAAAGAAGATGGAAGGCATCACCTTTCTCAACCTCAAACTGTACTACAAAGCAGCAGTAATAAAAACAGAGTGGTACTGGAATAAAAACAGACCTGTGGATCTATGGAATAGAGTTGAGTATCCTGACACCCACTCTCAAAGACATGATCAGTTAATCTTTTGATAAAGGTGCAAAGAGTCCAAACTGGAGTAAGGAAAGCCTCTTCAACAAGTGGTGCTCGGAAAACTGGACAGCTACATGTAAAAAATGAATTAGGAACTGTGTCTAACACCTTGCACAAAAATCAGAGCAAAATGGATTAAAGATCTCAATATCAGAACTGAATCCATAAAGTATATTGAAGAAAATATAGGAAAAACCCTCCATGACATTGAAGCTAAAGACATCTTCAAAGGTGAAACACCATTACCAAAGCAACTAGAAGAAAAGATAAACATATGGGACTACATGAAACTAAAGAGCTTCTGCACCTCAAAAAAACAGTGACTAAGATACAAAGGCAGTCCACAGAATCGGAAAGAATATTCACCCAATACCATCTGATAAGGGGTTAATATCCAGGATATATCAGGCACTGGTACAGCTATATAAGAAGAAAACAGCCAACCCTATAAAAAAAAATGGGGAGAAGAGATGAACAGAAACTTTGACAAGGAAGAAATTCGAATGGCCAAAAAGCATATGAAAAAATGTTCATCACTAATCATCAGAGAGATGCAAATCAAAACAACAATGAGATATCACCTCACACCACAGAGACTGGCCCATATTCAAAAGGGTAAAAGCGACAAGTGCTGGCGTGGATGTGGGGAAAAGGGGACTCTCATACATTGTTGGTGATGCTTTATTTTTACATGAATGTATCTTAAGTCATATCTGTGAAAATTGTTTTTCTTTACCAGATGCAATCTGACTCTTTAATTTATGTTTACTTCAGTAATAAGGTAACATTAACACTAAAAAACCACTAAAGGCAATAGAAACTCATAGAAGGCATCACATATATTTCTTGAAAATTTGAGTGTTAATCAGTAAAAGTGTCTTCTAAGCATTTTCTTTTCAGTGAAAAACAATTAAATTAGACCAATTGTAAAATTATATTAATTTTTAGGTCATACAAGGAATTATCCATAAGTATATTATTATAGACATCAAATTGGTCACAGTTATGATAAATAATGAATGTTCAGGTACCTTTAGTGATGGCAATATCAAACACAAAAGATTCTAGATTTTGTGACCACAACAGTTTTGGCTACATCTAATGCTAAAACTCAGACATCACAAACCTGCCTCATTCATGACTATTAAAAGTTGCCAGATTTTTACCCAATAATCACAGAACAGCCCTAAATTTTTTTCTCAGATAATGAAGGCACAGTATAACATTTATTGCCACATAAATACCAAACAGACAAGAAGCCCTTCTTTTTATGAGAAGCCTAAATAATTTTAGGACATATAATAGAAAAATTAGTTCAATATATATATGTATTCACTAAATGCTTTGGTAGTTTACAACTTTCCCCCATAATATTTTATACATTTTGGACTCTTTCATTCATTCAAAAACTACAATAATTTGTATTCAAGACTTTGTACTTAAGAACTTGTTTCTGTGTCTTTACTAATTAAGTGTTATTTTAGAAGTGATAAGAATCATGTAGTGATTATTCTTTGCTTATCTATACTGTACATCACTTAATTCCATTAAAACTTCTAATTCCACAATGATGGATGGAAAGACATTAAACCCGTGCTTTCATTTGTATAATTTAATGATTAATTTGGGAAGCTCATGTCACTGTTTAGAACCGTTTGTTAAATATAAAGAAAATAAAATAAATGTTTTCATAATAATTCATATTGTGTTTAAAGATTACTGCTGAAGTTAGAAATAATGGAAAGACCCTAAGAAAATAGAAAATCTGTTTCATAATTACTTTTTCATGCATCAATACTATGATGTTTCTGAAAATTTCAGCATGCACAGGGCAAATTTACTATAAAAATAGCTTATGAACTGTTATAAATCATAATTTTCAAGGTATCATGTTTAATGGAATTGAAAATTAAAATCATTATCCAAACATAAAGCTAAAAACCATTACCAGTAAAATTTTATAGTGTCATTGTTAATTGAATTGTAATATAATAAACTATTAAATGAACTTATTTGATATTTAAAATTCAAACATGTCCTCAGCATGATAGTCTCCATGTCAAGATCATGTCTGAATTTTAAATATCAAATAAACTCATTTCATAGTTTATTACATGCTGAGTGAATTTAGTCAGAAGGAAAAAGACAGATATAGAATGAACGCATTTATTAATGGAATATAAATATATACCAGTGTTCTACTAATTGTGGAAAATGTTAACATCCAGCTAGAACTGAACATTGAGTGTACGCAAAGGGGTTCACATGATAATCCCTAAATGTCTGTAAGGTAAGTCACAAAGTGTAAGAGAGAGAGAGAGAGAGAGAGAGAGAGAGAGAGAGAGAGAGAGAGAGAAGAAAAAGAAAAGTGCCTGCTATAGAGGCAGACTGGGGAGGTGGGAGGTAACTTGGGACCACTGGTGGTGGGAATAGGGCACTGATGGAGGAGTGGGCGCTGTTACAATGTATGACAACCCAATCATGGTGGTATAATAAAAAAAATTAAAAAACAATTCAAACAAGTCCTATTTTAAATATTCACCTACAGGCAGAATAAATGCTAAATATTATAATGTCAATAAATGGAAAGAAATTAAGATAAATTTAACTTATTACTTACCAAAATATTTAGGTCATCAGTTTATTTAAAATGTTCATATCTGTTTGTATTCCTCTTAGCAATGAAAACAATTGACATTTTTCTATATTCAGAGTAATTGATAGCTTAATGACAGATAATCTTTCTAGATAATTTCAGATTTAAAAAAGCAATTAAACAATATAAAACAAACACAGAAACAAAGAAACTATGGTTTTACATTTTCTATATTCAAGAGGGTAAAATTGAAAGCAATATATATATGTGTGTATGTGTGTGTGTGCATATGTGAGTGTGTGTATGAGTGTGTTTGTTGTTCTAATGAGCTCAAAAATCCCTCTAGTTCAGACACTGATTTTACTAACACAACAAATAAGAGAATTATATTCGAATCACATTTAGTTTCTCTAGGGACTTTCCCAAGGTTTCCCAGTGGAAGGAGATTTCTCTCAGTGGTATGGTATGGAAAAATGAATGTCACAAAGAGGGGAAATAAACAGAGCCCAGAGTAAGGAATAGGAGAGGGGCCCTGAGACAACTCTGCAGATTACATGACAAGGGCCTGGCTTAGTTTCACAGCACCACGGTCCTCAAAGCACAACAAACTTAGAGTTAAAAGCACTTTCTTGAGCATCCCAGAGAGTGATCAAAATAAACCAAAAGATATATTGATAAAAATCATTTAAATCCATTAGATAATATTTCAATCTTCCTCATTAATTTGTGTAAAACTGCTTCTGGACTCGTCACAATTTAAAGTCATAACTCATAAACTGAAAGGTAATTTTAAATAGTAAATAATACAAATATTTGTTTCAGTAGTAACAATAGCACTTTTAAGACAAAGACTCCATATCTAATTTATGAACTAATTTTGTACAAGTAACATACGTTAAAACAATGAATATTATTTAGTAGAAGAAAAGTGAAAATCTGTGGATGCTCTAATTTTTATGAAATAGACTATATTTTGCATGTGAACTCTGTGACCCAGGTGAAATTTCCAGAAGCAATGAAAGCAATGAAAGCATTTGGAAATTTATTGGTTGTAGAAGAAATGGAAATAAGTTTACAAATTTTATGATATTTATTTCTAGGACTACTTTGATTGACAAGAGCCATTCATAAGTAACATTCCATGAAATTAGGTAGAATTCATTAAATTCAAACTCATTAAATTGAATCTTACATATTCTTTGAAGTCTTTTGTAAAAGAGTAAATCAAAGATGAAAATTTAAATTCTCATTCTTATACATCATCTAATGATTTGATTTATTGTTTTATTATTATTGAATTTCATCTGATGACAGAGTTCATTCTCACAGATGTCTCTAAGCAACCAGATATTCATATTCCTCTCTTTTTTGTTTCCTTGGACTGACCCTGGTAGGTAACATGAGCATCGTTCTCCAGTGACGACTCTTGACTTCAAAGACACTCATACTTTTCCTTTGACATTTGGTTATCAGCAGTATTGGAAACTATTGTCATTAACATTAAAATAGGATACAATATCATACTAAAAATGAAACACATCCTACCATGAATGTGTTATCCAATTCAGAGTGCTTTTTCTACAATATTTCTTCAGTTTGCATATTAGCTGTCACAGCTATGAAAGCTTTGTGACATTTCATCACTCCCTGCTCTATAGGGTGATGCTATCTCGGTGAATCTGCCTTCTGTTCATATGCCTCACTGCCTTTGTTATCTAGGAAGTGAATGCAGAATGACGAGGAAGAGAAGGGGGAAGCCAGACCTCTGAAAATTATGTTGTGTATATTTTTACTTGTTGTGAGGCTCTGCTGTGGTGGCAGGCCAGGACTAGAACCTGCCATGCCTCCTGGGCGCCTCACGAGTAGCTGGGCACAGGGAGAGCAAGTAGCAGCTCTGCCCCCATGTCTGAGAGTCTCTGGTTCAGCATACCTGGGCCAGATTGAAAAAAAAAAACTGCTCCAGGGTGGCTGTCGATGATCCGGGCCATAATAGTTTCTCCAATAAGGTCTAGAATAGAGGTCCATAGAGATCAAAACAACACAAGCATGTCCACAAGGCAGTCCTGGGGTCGAAACAGATACCACCCTCCCCTACTCCATGGGGCCCGCCATTTTCCACATCCGGACTTCCCTCTCTTCACAACTCCACCAGGCAGACCAGACTATCACAGCCTGGATCATCAATAGTCACCCTGCAGCAGTTTTTTTTTTCAATCCGGCCCAGGTATGCTGAACCAGAGACTCTCAGACATGGGGCAGAGCTGCTACTTGCTCTCCCTGTGCTCAGCTACTCGTGAGGTGCCCAGGAGGCATGGCAGGTTCTAGCCCTGGCCTGCCACCACAGCAGAGCCTCACAACAAGCCAGACCATCCTCCCCTACTCCATGGGGCCCGCCATTTTCCACATCCGGACTTCCCTCTCATCACAACTCCACCCAGAAGACCAGACTATCACAGCCCGGCTGGCGTGGCCGCTTAGCGGCCGTGAGGTTCATCTATAATTGCTTTATTTAGAGGTGACTACAACAGTATGCCACTAGCACGGCAAGCCTGGCAAGCTGCTCATGTAGTATTTGATATGCCAAATACCAGTAACATTTATATTAGGTCATTCCCGTGACCTAATAGAATGGTTTGAGGCTCTCTATGTTCCTGGAGCAAGCGGATGCCTTTGGGTTCTACTAGCATGAGACAGGACATATGGAGATGTTACTGGTGCTAGTGGCATACAGACAGTATAAAAACCTGTGCAATCTGATTGGTAATTCAACCATTGCCAATTGCTAATTCAACAATTACCAAATCCCACATCCTAATTCTTATGCATATCCAGGTAGATTATCCCAATCTTATTATCTCAAAATATGCAACAAATCAGATCATAAAACAACTTAAAGGCAGAGATACATTTAATGTATATAAACCCAGTTAAATCTATAGAAAGGGTTCCCTTCTCCACCAGCTTTTGCCCCTGCTATATTGCTACTACTGCCTGTTTGCCTGCCTGTAGAAATATATCAACTTAAGGCACTATCTACAAAAGGTATATAAAGGATCATCTGTAGTGTAGAGGTGATAATACAGTAGGTAGGGTGCTTGCCTTAACACAATAGATCCTAGATTGATCCCCAAATCATGCATCATTCCTTGAACCCTGCTAGGAGTGATCTCTGAGTGCATCCAGGATCTATACAGTCTTATAAAATAAAAATGTGAAGATTGGGTTTAACAGTTAATGTTCTTTAAAACCGGCGTAATTTTAGGACTCTAAGTTGATGAAGAGTTGGTTAAGATAGAACATCAGGGGGCCGGAGCTATAGTACCATGGAGATGGAATTTGCTTTGTAAGAGACCAGCCCAGGTTAGATCCCCGGCATTCTATGTGATCCCCAAGCATTGCGAGGAATAATTCCTGAGTGCAGAGCCAGGAGTAACTCCTGAGAATTTCTGGGTGTGACCCCAAAAGACAAAAAAAAAGTCATCTATAGCAACAAAAGGAAGAATAAAAACTATATGATTATATCAATTGATGCCAAAAAGTTTTTTAAGAAACTAAATATTAATTTAATTTATGATAAAAGTGCTCAGTTAAATTGGGATAAGTAGAATGCTCCTCAATATAACAACAGTCAAGTACAAGAAGCCCACAGCTGACACCACACTCAAAGATGAAAGCTGAAATCTGGTGTAAAGAAAGATGTCTACTTTTTACCCCCACTACCACTATTTAATATAGTCTTGGAAATCTTCACCAATATAATTAGACAAGAAAAAATAAAAGGGATCCAAATTGAAAAAGAAGACCAACTATCACTATTTGTAGATAACATGATAAACTGTATAGAAAAAATTGATAGAATCCATCCAAAAAAACTCAGGAATAATAAACTAGTCAGAAAAGCAGCAGGTTACAAAACCAATACACAAAATATTAGTTGCATTTCTATCACTTGTCTTGTCACTTGTCTTCCCATTATCAATTTGCTCAAGTGGGCACCAGTAACATCACCATTCATTGGGAATAAGGTCCATTATTGTTACTGTTTTTGGAATATCAAATACACCACGGGTAGCTTCCCAGGCTCTTCTGTGACTCTGGGTTCATCCCATGGGGTCCAGTCTTTTCTATGTCAGACCATCAACCATACAGGGCCCACAGGGAAGAGCGCTGGATACAGACAAGCCCATCTCTTGTCTTCCACCTGCCAATGCAGCTGGGCACCACAGTCACACCTGCAGCACCTCGAGGAGCAGGACATTTCTATATGCAAACAATAAAATAGAAGAGAGTGAGATCAAAATCAATTCCATGTAAAATAGTATCTCAAACTTTTAAGAATCAATTTAACGAAGAATGTTAAAAAATCTATACCATGAAAGTTATGAAAGTTACTTATGAACAAAATAGATGAGAACACCAGCCAATGTAAGAATATTGCATGCTGGAGATATTAATAGTATCAAAATGGGTACTCTAGCCCTACACAGAAATAGTGCAATCCATATCAAAATCCCTGATATTCTTCAAAAACTTAGAATAAGCACAAATAAAATATGTATAGCAGCATTAAAAATCACAAATACAAGCATGTAATGTTATCCTTCTTTGTCAAGACCCTATTTGAACGGTTTGAGGCTCTTCATATTCCTAAAGGGGAAAACAGATGCCATTGGGCTATACTGGCACGTTTCAGGGACAAATGGAAACGTTACTGGCACCTGCTTGAGCAAATTGATGAATAATGGCATGCCAAGTGATCAAGTGAATGTTATCCTGTGGGGAGTTGAGAGTCTCACACTCCCTGAATTGAATGTATATTACAGATTTTTTATACTTACAACAATCAAAAGAGCAAAGTACTTTAAAAATGATAAGATGACATTTTTATCATTTTTAAAATGATAAAATGTAGTAAAAGGTTTTAAAATGATAAAATGCAGTGAAAGATGGCATAAGATGTAGTAAAAGGGGACATCTTTGCTTTACACCAGGTTTTAGCTTTCATCTTTAAGTATGGTACCATTGTATCAGAAATGAAATGTGGTTCTCATGATAAGTCCAGAGATATATAGACAAGTAATATATGACAAAGAATTTTGGTGGATGAAGTAGAATAAGGAAAATATCTTTAACATCTGGTGTTCAAAAAACTGGGAAACCACTTGTAAAAAGTTGAAGCAGGATCCATATCTCACACCACACACAAAAATTAGTTCAACTTGGACAAAAGACCTAGAGATTAGACCAGAAAAGATAAAACACATTGAGCAAAACATAGGCTAAACATTTCAGGATCCGGACAACAAAGGGATCTTCAATGACCTGATTCCACTGAAGCCGGTACTTCAAACAAAAATAACCAGTGAATATCTATGAAAAATTTCATGTTTCAAAGTGCCAAAGGAAATTTAGGCTGAAATAAAAAAGATTGGAAAAGATATTCAAGCATGATACTTCTGATAACAGATTAAAACCCCAAATCTACATACAAAGAACTCAAAAAGCTCAGCAACAAGATAAAACAAGCCCCATCCAAAAGTAGGGAGAAGAGAGGCAAAGAGCTATTACAACATTTGTCTTGCACAAGACCAACCTGGGTTCAAACCCCGAAGTCCTATATGTCACAAAGAAGGCATGCATATGGCCAACAAGTATATGAAAGTGCTTATTATCACTTACTATCAGGTAAACATAAATCAAAATGATAATAAGGTATCAGCTAATGCCAGTGATACTTTATTCAGATTTCACTGCTAAGCCACTCCCATTTAAGCCTTTCAATAGTCATTTTTGCAGTATTTTTAAAATAAATCAATTACTTTGATAGACAAACTTTAATTACTGTCACTTAGCTGTCATTGATAGAAGTTCATTGATACAAAAAGCCCCACTACTAATAGAAAATACTCAAGGGACTAGTTAAACTCTTAGCAGAAGTCATGTTGAGAAACCAACCCCAGGTGGCATCCTCCCTAAAGATGTAGAAAAAAAAACTTTGTGTATCCTAGAATCATCTCTAAAGATGTATAAAACCCCATCAAATCATATTGCCATAGTCACATAGAAATTCTCACTGAGAACATGAGGTAGATTCTCTGTTAAGGTGAGTAGAAAATAAGTATTTTATTTTTGCTTAACAGTCTTTAAAAGTTCTGGCTATATGAAAAGCAAACCCTGACTCCTTTCTAAACTCTCTGGCCCAAAAGGTACTATCTTAACTAATAACCTGTGTGAAATCATTCTAGCAGGTTATCTTTTGCAGCTTCTTGTCAAGTTTCTTCATTGGACATATTGCAAATCATTGATCTTATTCACATGTTTTATATCCCAGCCTTTATTATATTTTTATTTTATTTTAGTAGTAGTAGTAGTAGTAGTAGTAGTAGTAGTAGTAGTAGTAGTAGTAGTAGTAAACTGATGTTCTATGAGATAAGGAAGAAGAAATTTATTTGAAGCTGGAACCTTGCCTTGACAAAAAAAAACAACAATCTTTGGTTAAATAAATCAATTAAGAAATAAATAAATAAGCACCATCATACAGAGAAATCAAGGGAAAGAGTATGTGAGTTGTCAGACACAAGAGTGACATTTTTGTGTATTGCTTTTGTGTGTGTCACACAAAATTGTGTGTGTCAATTTTTATACGGCCATTCATTCTTCCTCACCACAGAAAATTTCCTTTTTTATCAACTGTATCATTTTTAGAGTATAAAATAACAAAATACCATGCATTTTCTTCAAATAAAACTTACTGGGCCAGGATGGAGCAAAGCTTTGAAAGAAATTGCTACAAAAAACTTCAAAGAATATCTGTTAAACCTAGTACCTTGAATTTAATAACTGAATTCTACTTGATTTCAGGGAATATTACTCATAATTGGTGACTGTCATTCAAAGACAGTCTTAGAAAACAAGTCCTTAATGTTTGTAAACACATTTCCATTTCTTCTCCAACAGATGAATTTCCAAATGCTTATATGGATCCGGGAAACTTCAGCTGGGTCAGAGAGTTTATTCTCACCGGTGTCTCCAATCGCCCAGACCTCCAGATTCCTCTTTTCTTCGTCTTCCTGCTCATCTATGGACTGACCCTGGCAGGGAACATGGGCATCATCACCCTCACCAGTGTGGACTCCCGACTTCAGACTCCCATGTACTTTTTCCTCCGGCATTTGGCTATCATCAATCTTGGAAACTCCACTGTCATTGCCCCTAAGATGCTTATCAATTTCTTAGTTAAGAAGAAAACCATGTCCTACTATGAATGTGCCTTTCAGCTTGCAGTTTTCTTGGTATTCATTGTCTCTGAGGTTTGCATGCTAGCTGTGATGGCCTATGACCGCTATGCGGCCATTTGTAATCCCCTGCTCTACTTGGTGGTGGTATCACGGCAGAAATGCCACCTTCTAGTGTCCCTTACGTACCTCTATGCTGTCTCCACATCTTTGGTGGCTTCATATAGTGTATTCTCTGTGACTTACTGTTCTTCCAACGTCATCAATCACTTTTTCTGTGATAGCGTCCCTCTGTTAGCTCTATCTTGCTCTGATACATCCTCTACAGAAATGTTGATTTTTATATCGGCAGGGACCAATTTGGTGCTTTCCATGATTATTGTTGTAGTTTCTTATTTCAACATTGCTTTGTCCATTCTCAAGATGCGTTCAGCAGAAGGAAGGAGAAAGGCCTTTTCCACTTGTGCTTCACATATCACGGCAGTCACAATTTTCTATGGGACACTTTTATTTATGTACTTGCAGCCTCAAACTAAGCACTCACTAGACACTGATAAAATGGCTTCAGTGTTTTATACACTAGTCATCCCCATGCTGAATCCGATGATATACAGCCTGCGGAATAAGGATGTGAAGGATGCCCTCAAGAGATTTCTGAAAAACTTATGTTGTTTTAAATCAAGAAAACTTTAGAACTACATAATTTAATAAGAAAATGGCAAAATAAGCTGTTATCATCTTAGAAAGAAAAGAAAAGAGTGTTTACTTATAAGTTTAAATGTAATCCTGGGAACTAAGAGCAACTAACATTTGTGAAGCAGTGAATTAGATATTACAATTATATTAATCCATGAACAACTTCATTTATTTGCTTTACCGAGAATTAAGCAGTGGCTCAGCTGCAGGGGAAGGGATTATATTTACTTCCAGTACTCGAGTGAGTAGTAAAAATTAGTAAATTCAAAGGAAATAGGAAAACATTAACGAGTACAATAAGTCAATCTCTCTTATCATCGGCAGTCTTTTCCTGAGATTCTGATCTCCACAACAGTTGAAACAACTCCTGAACTAAAATCAAAATTCATCAGTTTCTGAACTGAAAGAAAATAAAAAGAAGTTGGTAATTGTTTTAATTTTTTCTATTATCATATTTTGAAACAATGAATCAGTTTTTAATTTATCCCTCAATATAATTGCAATCAGTTATATAAGTAGCAAAATTGAAGCTATTATGAAGATTATGTACTTTTATATGAAATAGGATATATTTTTAATTTACTAAGCAACTTATTGGTAATACGTGGTATAGTCAAAGCAATTCATTGTTTTTTATGTCATCCAAATCAAAAAGAATTTGCATATTAGGACAATATTCAGATAAATGAATTTTCCTTTCATTAAAAAAAAACAAATTAACAAAATCAACAACTAATGAATTCTAGAATTAGGATTCAAATTAAACATTGTAAGAAAAAATATTCCTAAAACTATACTTCTAATGGCTATATACTTCAATTTACATTTATATCACATTTCCATTACATAAAATCCAACTGAATCAAAATGTTCTAATATTTGTATGGTAATTTATGAGGCCATTAACTTTTAATAATTATTTTAATTATTATTTAGGCAAACATAGAAAATAAAAACCTTTAGCCAGAGAGATACAGGGATTAAGGTACTTGTCTTGATATTGGCTGATGTGGTTTGATCCCTTGCACCACAAGTTTCGCCAAGCATCTCCGGTTACCACCCCAGAAATCCTAAACTGTGGTATATGGCCCAAGAAACTCAGCACCAAATGGAATTACTGGCACACACGGCCTGTGAAACATTGAGCCCTCATACTGAACTAGAGCTCTGGGAACCTCTGAGTACCACTAGAGAGAGCCAAAAATCAATGAAGCAAACAAATAAAAAACATCTTAACTCTAACTGGTGAAAGCTTCACTAATTTTATCCAAACATAGTATACGCATGATTAAAATAGTATATTGTGAGTATGAACTAGGGTAATGCTCCAATTATCTTTTGTGAGGAGTCTCCCTTTTGGAGACACTGAAGAACACTGTAGAGACTTGCCATGAGTAATAACAAGCTAATAAAATACTGTCAAGTGACCAGACTGCCAGAATATATGCCTGGTATCAAAAAAGCCCACTCATTCAGTCCAATCACTTTTGTCTTTGCAAGCTATTTGAAAAAGAGAAGACAATTTCTTGAATGCGTTGCTTTATCCTCTATCTGACAGGGATTTTCTTTTGTGTAAAATATTAAATCAGTTACTTCGGCCCTTACTCTTTCTCCAGAAAACCTGCATTTGACTCTATTAATGTAGGTAAAGGAATCATTTTTAAGAAATGATACAGAAAGGTTATCATTCCATCCCTTTATCTACTTTTAACACTCAAATACTTTTCAGCATCTGTGACTTAAACTATAATGCCCAAAAGGAAAGGTACATAGGGAGAGAGAGAGAGAGAGAGAGAGAGAGAGAGAGAGAAAGTACATGAGAAAGAGAGAGGGATAAACAGAGACAGAGAGACAGAGACAGAGGGAGAGAGAGAGAAAAAAATCAATTATATGCATATCATAAATTATCAAATTATAAAGTTTAATCCATTTTAACTAACTGCCAAATTCCTTCTACTGTAAAACATATAAATAACAGAAAAAGAGGGCATAGACATACATAGAACATACTAAATTATTTTGTATTTCTTTTCCTTTCATTTCTGGGGGTATTTTTGACTTTGGGGATCACAAACAGCAGGTCTTAATAAGTAGTCCTGGCTCCACCCTCAAGGATCATTCCTGGTGGACTCAGAGGACCATAAATGGTGCCATAGATAGAACCCAGGTTCTCTGTGTGAGGAGGCAAGCACCCTAACCACTGTACTATGGCTTATATATTTACATTCAATGAGAATTACTTTTATTTTTATTTTTTTTTTTTTTTTTTGGTCCTTTTTGGGCCACTCCCAGTGATGCTCAGGAATTACTCCTGGCTTTTCACTCAGGAATTACTCCTGGCAGTGCTCTGGGGACCATATGTGATGCCAGGGATTGAACCTTGGTCAGCTGCTTGTGAGGCAAATGACCTACCTGCTGTGCTATCACTCTGGCTCTAATGAGAATTATTGAATATTACTAAAAACTGGTGTGTCGACCTAGGGAAACATGACAGTAGCATAATTATAGCAGTGTGCTACATTATATTTTACCATATTTAATGACAAGGGATATATATCATTTATTAAAGATTAAGCATTCAATTAAAACTTCCGGTTATCAATTGTGGTTTTAAGTAGATTGAAACATATTCATCTAAGCTTGGGATCCTTTGAATACAATAATACTAGTATCTTCCTAGACTAAATGATATTTCAACCAGTTATCTAGTATATATTTTTACTTAAATAATAAATCCAAATAAAAATCTTATACACTAATGATAATTTATTTAAAAATTCATCCTGAATTTTCATCTATTTTACTTAGACAAAACTAGTCTGAATATTTTCCAAAGCTACTTTAATCCTTGACTGAAAATAAATGAACATATTGTTATCAGGCAGGATATGTCTAGACTGGCATCTCTAGATCGTGCTATTGAAATTATCACTCATGCTCTTGTTATTTGTTCCCTTTCCTTGATTTATATCCCCAGGGAATATGTAGATTATTTGGGATAATTAACAAGCATCACAAAACAATTTTTTAAATCTCTCAGATGATTTGGCCATAATCACACATCAGTCTCCTAAGGGACCTTAGGAAAAGAAAGAAAGAGATAAATTCTTATTTCCCAAAGAAAAGTAACAGTGATACTTGCTTCCAAAAATCCTGTTCTTCATTAAAGGTAGGTGGAATTGTAGTTTATTTTGACTATAGTAGAAACTTGGTGATGTATCATGATTCTTGGTTTCTATCTTAGACACTCATGATCCCTGACAATATCTCTTTTCACCATAGTCATGCAATATCTTTAGCAATTGTTATTTTGTCTTTGGACCTGACTGTGCTCCGAGCTAACTCCTGGCTCTGTGCTCAGGGGGTCTCCTGTTGGGACTTGAGAGACCCTATGGAGTGCCAGGTATAGAGCTAGGGTAGGTTGCTTGCAAAGCAAGTATTGACACCCTGTACTATCTCATTGACCTTCAGTATCTTTTTATAATTGGATTATTTAGAGTACTTTAGCATTTTAGAATATTAAATCCTATGAACTGACTAGATGTCATAGCTAAAACTATTAAAGTTGAAGCTTTATTTGAACTTTGCAAATGAATCTACAAAGACAAGATTTTTGAGAAAGAAATTGATGCTCTGCTGAATTGTATTTCAAACAGCAAATATTTTCAATATATTTTCTATATAATATTCCAGAATTATTTCATATATATACACACATATACGTTTGTGTATATATACACATATATACATATATCTATTCAATGCATCTTTAAAAGACTGCTTAAGGCTATATTTTATCCCTTAAATCAAATAGTGCAAAACTTCTTACACCCATATGTTTCCACTCTTGTAAACACACACACACACACACACACACACACATACACACTATATAATATACACACATATACATATATCCAGTACATCTTTAAAAGACTGTTTAAGGCTACATATTGTCCTTTAATTACTTTAAATAGTGCAAAAATTTCTTACACCCTTACATTTCCTCTATTGGTTGCTTGCCTGAATCCATCTCAGGGTCAATGAGTCCTAAGCAGGGGCAACTCAAGAATTCAGAAGACAAGACAGGCACAGGAGAAATGAGCATGGGATCAGGGGATTCACACCCTTGTACTGAGATCCCAGAATCTCTATCATACTCTTTATTTATTGCCTTTGACCAACCATCATAGGGAAAGCCAGGATAAGCCTTTACAAACAGCTCTTTATCATTGTTAATCTAAGCAGACTTGGACAATACAAGTGAATGGGAACTATGTGATGGGCAAAACTGAGGGGCGTAGGAGATAATGTGACTGAGGACTACAAAGTGGGTTTATCACTAAAGAATCTGCTCTGGGAGAGGTTGCAGAAATACGAGTGTCAGTAGGGCCCCCATCATGGAAGCTTTCTTCCCAATGATGTCAGCTTTCTGGTAGAGTGAATTCCCACAAATCACTCTACTCAGCACTCTCCTCAGTCTAAGCTTATTCTTTTAAACTGTATTTATATGCAAGCATATTGTACATCCCACAATTGCTTATTATATATTTTGTATAATTTTCAAAAAGGTTTCACACTAATTGAGCAAGACAAATAAGTACATTGATTTTTAAGAATTATGGAGAAAGTCTATAAACAAAATATTTTCTCGTGTTGATTTCTGGTTTGGGACCATACTCAGCAATGCTTTGGGCTTACTATGGCTCTGAACTGAAGGTCACGCCTATCAATGCTCAGGGGAACAAAAGGGCTGCATATTAAAATAAAAAATGTGCAAACATGTGAAAGTGCTTCAACTTGTGGAGTGAAAGAAAAGAAATTGATATTGAAAGGGTGAAGAATTACCATATAAAAGAAATCAACAGTTGGCATGAGCTGTAGAATTTGCAGATATAATATACATCAAGTAGAATATTTACAAAAAAGAATAATTTGGTACAAGATAGTGGCTAACTAATTCTCTAGAAAAAGTAAAAAAATATCAGATTAAGCAATCAGAAAAAAATTGCATTACATTTTTTTTTTTGCTTTTTTTGGGGGTCACACCTAGAGACGCTCAGGGGTTACTCCTGGCTCTGCACTCAGGAATTACTCCTGGCGGTGTTCAGGGGACCTTATGGGATGCCGGGATCGAACCCAGGCCGGCACAGGCAGGCAGCGTGCAAGGCAAACGCCCTACCCGCTGGGCTATCGCTCCGGCCCCTGCATTACTTTTTTTTATCTGCACCCTCCCTAGAAAATATCACATTACTTTTAGCACATATACATAAAAGTCTTTCTCAGATTTTATAAAATAGACATTGGACAGACTTTGGTTTCAATTATTTACATGGTAATGTATTTATAATACTCTGTAAAGCAAATACTTAATCTGTGCATGATATTGGATCAAAAAATTAATGGTAACATCCATGTTTTTCTGACTCCGGTATAAGAAGCTTTGTATAAAGTATCTTTTTATTGATACTTGATTTAAGAAATTGTTTACACTTGATTTTAGAAATTGTTATTTAAAGAAAGTGTTTCCTGCCATACAATGTCAGTCCTAGAAAATAAGTAAGATATTGCAAAAAATTCTTGTTTCATCCCCAAAGAGATGAATTGCCAAGCTCTTCCATGGCTTCTGGAAACTTCTCTGTGGTCACAGAGTTTATTCTCACTGGTGTCTCCAACCGTCCAGACCTCCAGATTCCTCTCTTCTTTGTTTTCCTTCTCATCTATGGACTGACCCTGGCAGGGAAGCCGGCATCATCACCCTCACCAGTGTGGACTCCCGACTTCAGACTCCCATGTACTTTTCCTCCGACATTTGGCTATCATCAATTTTGGAAACTCTACTGTCATTGCCCCTAAGATGTTAAGCAATTTCTTAATAAAAGAAGAAAACCATCTCCTACTATGAATGTGCCACTCAGCTGGGAGTGTTTTTGATTTTCATTGTCTCTGAGGTTTGCATGTTAGCTGTAATGGCCTATGACCGCTATGTGGCCATTTGTAACCCCTTGCTCTACATGGTAGTGGTATCTCGGCGGGTCTGCATTCAGTTAGTATCCCTCACATACTTCTATGCGGTCTCTACTTCCATTGTGGCTTCCTACAGTGTGTTCTCTGTGACCTACTGCTCTTCCAATGTAATCAACCATTTTTTCTGCGACATTGCTCCTCTCTTAACATTGTCTTGCTCTGATATTTCCTTTCCAGAAACGGTGGTTTTATATCTGCAGGCACAAATTTAGTTATTTCCATGACCACGGTGATAGTTTCGGATTTCAATATTGGTCTGTCCATTCTCAGAATGCGTTCAGCAGAAGGACGGAAAAAGGCTTTCTCGACTTGTGCGTCACACATCATGGCAGTCACAGTTTTCTACGGGACACTTCTCTTCATGTATGTGCAACCTCAAGCCAGTCATTCATTAGACACTGATAAAATGGCTTCGGTGTTTTATACACTGGTGATCCCCATGTTGAACCCATTGATCTACAGCTTGAGAAATAAGGATGTGAAGGATGCTTTCAACAGATTAATGAATAATTTATGTTCTAAAATAAAAACATAATTTTCAAATTCACTTGGAAATGCAGAGCTGTTAAAAAGTAGACTGAGATATGTTTCAGGGATAGCCAGGGTTAAGTTATTGAATTAAATTATGAGGAGTTTATATGGGCAGAAATAAATTCAAAAATAACTGAAATTCTTAGAAACATGAAGTTAATACAGAAGCAGAGTTATTTATGAGTTTTCCAATAATACGTGAAAAAGGCTGAAAAGAATATTCAGTACTTGGGTGAGCCATATGTTAAAAGGGATCAATAGCACAGGTGGTTAGCATTTGTCTTGCATAGATCTAAATTATCCTTGATCTTGGTTCACATCCTTGAGACCTCATGTAGTCTGCTGAGAACCCAAGGTCACTCCTCAGCACAAAGCCTGGATTCCCCAGCCACTGAGCACGTATTTGTGCAGCTCACCATCTCCTGTTGGATTACAGTTCCAAGCATTGCAGGCTTCACATTGGGTTGTCCTTTCCCTCGCCTAGGGAGCTTACGTTGAGCTACACCCGCTGTAGTATGCTTTGGTGTAAACCCAATTCCACTTGGGCACACCCAATCCTCCATGTTGATCTTTAACCTCTCCTTTGTATCATCTTCCCTGGTGGTCACCAATATCTCCAAATAGACATGGTAACTTGCAAAGTCAAACCTTCTGATGGCTTTGGATTTTGCATATGTAAGTGAAATATTTGCTTTTCTCCTTTTCCTTTTTTTGTTTTTTGCATATTTTTATAACAATGTCCTTTTGTGTAGACACAGGAAAATGCTATGTTTTGTAATATGGGAGCTAACTGACTCGAAAATATATGCTCCTGGGCATCCATCATATATACGTGACTTAAACCTCATTTGCCTTTAGATTGACCTTAGTTTCTTATACCCCAAAAGGTGGTTCCCATGGAGATACTTGAAAGGACCCAGGTAAGACATAAGATACACTGGTTTCAACATAAGACAACCTTAAGGCTACAAAAATCTTATAATTTAAGGGCACAGTCATGGAACAAACTGTCATGACCAAAAAAGAAGTAACTGAATAAGGAACCTGTTGGGGTTAGGAAAAACTAACCTGACCTGAGGAATGTATTCTGGGAAATAAAGCGAGATGTCACCAGGAAAAGCCACCCTTCACCATGAGTCCAGAGAGATCATTCTAAACTTTATCTAGGATATAAATAAAAGTCTGTATCTCTTACTGTATTTATAAAAATGACTAAAAATATTATTAAGAAGTAAATTTGTTATGATTTTTGAAATGAATTATCAGTAAAGGGAAGGAGAGAACAACATGCTCCCAAATGGAATATGCCAACCCTTTACAGATATCCTCAAAGATTTCCCCGAAGGAGGTGCTTAATATCTGATTATATTGTCATATTTCCCCCAAGGAGGTGCTTAATATCTGATCATATTTAAGTTCAACCACACCTACATGTAATTTCTCCCATTCAATCCTTCACAATTTCTATATCCTTTTTCATTTGAATAAAGTCTCCACTGGATACCAGTCTGTGGACCTGTTTTTTCTTTGTTTATCAGTGGAAAAATGGTGAGGGGTCCCACATGCACCAAGACACACCGATCACTGTGAGATCAGACAATCTATTCTCCCTGCTAAAATAAAAAAGAAGTAAAAAGTAAGTTAATATCACAATAGAATGCAGGATAAGAGAAATAACTACAACATTCTTGATCTTTTTTTCTTTCTGTCTTTCTGAGTATGCTTAGGAACAGTGATCTTGCATCTTTTCTGTCTATAAAATTTCACTTTTCTTTTACCAGTAAATAAGGTTAAATTGGCAAATATATTAAAATAACTCCTTTTCAGAAGAAGGCCAGCATTCAAGTAATGCTCAAGAAGTCTGGAGGCCATTCTTGTCACGCTTGACTTGCCTATCCAGGCCTTCTGATGCAGTGTTACTGGGGTTCTGTGCTATGGACCATGGGAATTAGACCCTGTCATGCTTGGAGGACCATAAGCCACTGGGGTCAAACATTGAGCCTCTCTGATCAGTCGTGGTCGCCCTCCTTCTAAGCATGTCTCTAGCCCCCAAAAATCCCTAACTCTTATATCATTTAAATGAAAAAAAAATTCAGTTTATTAATTTATATTATGAATGTTTTCAATGAAAACGTTCCATCAAAAAGCACTACTTGTAGTACTTTTTATTATATAAAGTACTCTTTGTAGTGTAAAATAGTTATTTCTATGAAAACTAACTGCACTCCCTGTTTGAAAATTAATATAAGAAACATAGACTAGTTCTCTCTAGTCTATGTGCTTGACGGTGGCAATGTGCATGCCAGTGAAGAATATTCCAGAAAATACTGATTTCATTTGAATGCTCGAAAAGAAAGAAAATCATTAAACAGTTTTAAATGATAGTATGCTATAAAAATTGTTCTTCTCATAGTTTGTCAGTTGAGAGTTGTGTGGCTGACTAACTGACAGTATCCAGTGCAAAACCAGTCCAGAGGCTTTGAACTTCCTTTAAGCCTTTTTTCAGACTATTTCCTTGCTCTGCCCGTAGGCAAACTCAGCCAATCCTCTCTGCTGTTCTAACTCTCTATCCTGTCAGGCTCTCTGATCCTCCAGCTCACTCCTCCCAGCTAGACTGAGAGCCCAGTCGCAACTGATAAGTCAGCTGCTTTTCCAACTCTTTTATGTTCCCATAATTTGGATATCAGCCATCCCTTTAAGAAGTACAAACCATCCCTTTAAGGAACCTCTTGAATCTCTTAAAGGAACCCAATAATAGTTCTGTTTTAATTTCCTTTAATTCTATTTAATATAGACTATTCTCAATTATTTTAAAAAATTGTCTTCATGATTCTAGATCTGGTTCCATTTGTTTTTATCTTTATATTATCTTTATCTCAATGTATTAATATACAGGCTACCAGTTCTTAACAAAAAAAAGAAAAAAATCTTGAAAATTTCCTTCATTAACTTTTTATCATCTTTTTTTAAAAATATCAGATTTGCTGAGTATATGCATACCATAAAAACATGGTCAGGGGCGGAGCGATAGTCCAGCGGGTAGGGTGTTTGCCTTGCATGCAGCTGACCTGGGTTCGATCCCCGGCATCCCATATGGTCCCCCGAGCACCGCCAGGAGTAATTCCTGAGTGCAGAGCCAGAAGCAACCCCTGAGCATCATCGGGTGTGACCCAAAAAACAAAACAAAAAAAAAAAGTCAATATAAGTCAGCCCTCCAGGACTCATCCCTGAGTGCAGATCCAGGAGTCAGTCCTGGAGCACCACCACTGAGTGTACCCAAAAAAAAAAAAAAAAAATGAAACAAAGCAAAACTGTGATGGGGCAGAGATTTGCCTTCACGCTATTCCAAGAATGGCTCAGCAATGTAGATCAGAGAATTTATTGAGGCATCAGAGCTTCCCTGGTCTTGGAACCCTGAACCAGGCATAGTTTTTATATTTTTTTGTAACAATAAAGTTAATTAAAAAACAAGATATATACCCTTTCTACCTAGCCTGAGTAAGAGTAACTGGGTACAAAAGCAGAACATGGGGGTCACTCTGGGATAGGCACCCAGCAGTTCAATTTTTATTCCAGCAATTTTCCAACCGTAGTTAGCATTTGGTTTGTTTTGGCTCCCCAAGTTCTCCCTTTTCCCCCCAGATACTTAAGTCTCTACTTCTCCCTTTTTCAGTGTAACTCAAGTGTAAGTCCCTGCACTCTTTAATCACGTCTTTCCTATCAACACTTACACTCACTTGCCTTCCTACATTAGCTGCTTTCCCTTCACCAAAACCAAACGAGAAGAGCTCAGTCATTTTATTTTATCTTATTCTTAGTTTATGGACCATACCCAGTGTGCTGATTCCTGACACTGTGCTTGGTGGTCAGTCCTAGCAATGCACATGGGGTCACAGATATACAACCCAGGACAGCTACACATAAGGCAAGTTGCTTATCCATCGTGTCGCCTCTCAAGTCCTAAAAAAGCCACTTCAAATAAAACAGTTGTAAATCAATTGAGTTCACTTTTTAAACCAATTATTTAAATCTAATTTAGTTTTTTAAATGGTTGTTTTGAATTAAGATATATAAACATATTTCTGCAAACATTGCATGCATATGCAACTAGAATGGTTGTGGAGAGGAACTTAGTACAGGATGAAGTTAAAAGAAAGTTTATGTTAGTCTTTTTAAAGACCTTTTGCATTGTTATCAATCAAGTTTTACAGAATATGCAGGGAATCTTTAGGGAGGTCTGGCTGTTTTGAGTCTTTCTGGCCATCTGCCTGAGGGATTGTTCATTATCTTAGTCTTCTGATGCCTAGTTCTGGGATAGAATAGTCCTGGGAACTCCAGGAATATTATAGGTAGGGCCTTTGGATGTGGTTTGGTAGGTTGCTGATGAGAAATGGAGCTGTGGTTGAGGGGAAATTGTGGGCTCCTCTCTGGTTGGCAAGAAAGAGGAAACTGAGGTTTCCTCCTTCTTCATCAAATACAAATAACACTGCTCTGAATAAATAATATTACTTTTAACACTTATGTATTGTTCTGGTTAGCAAGCCTTATCTGGCCTGAATGCAAAGCCCAATCAGCATTCCCTGTTATTATATCCCTGTTAACTCTTTGCGGTCTGGTTTTTCAGGGCTTCCCTTTTCAGTATTACACTCCCGTTTATTTTAGAACTTTTTTCTTCAGGTTTAGTTGATACTGAATAGAAACTGGTTTTTCAAAGATTTTTTGACCAAAGTTATTTGCACTAGCAATTTCCAACTCAGGCTAACTTTGTCAAAAGGCAAAAGGAGTGAACCAAAAATTTAACACGACTAGGAATATTTGATCTCTGAGACTTTTTCAAACAAATTTCTAGAGCTACTCAGCAAAAAGTAAATAATGGATCATTTCAGCTATCACCCTGATAGCTTGAAGAAATACATTGTGCCTTGGTAAGAGTTTAAAGGAAGTCAGGCTTTCCTGATGAAGTTCAGTTGACCCTCAGGACTTCTTACTGAAGAAAAAATGAACCTCTTTAACAGGAATAGCCCCGGCTTAGACTTTAGTGGTTTCTGAGATGGAGAATTGTGTGAAACATAATGTTCAGGGCAGCTGGGAAGGGGAAACTGAGGTTTCCTGTTTCACTAGGGTGACGGTTCAGGCTGTGGTCACCTGTCACTTGTCACTTGTCTTGGAGTGACAAGCGAGCACCAGTAATGTCTCCATTCATTGCAAATGAGGTCCATTATTGTTACTGTTTTGGGCATATTGAATACATCAAGGGTAACCTGCCAGTCTGTGTTGTAAACCTTGATAAGAAAAAGTCACCACACCCAGTTTTCATTCCCTTGGGATGTGAGTGTTATAGTTTACTCACTGCCTCCCCCTTCACTTTCCATAGACTCCTCATAGTGGTATTGATTTAGCAGTTGACAAGGGGCTGTGAATTTGCATCTCTTTAGGACTAATACCATTGAACTTTATATTTGAATTTGGATCTCTTAAGACTAATACCAATGAAATTGATATTTTTATTGCATCTGCTACTACTATTATTGCTCATTTGTTGATTATCCAAACTGAAAGAGGAGCCTAGATTTCCCCTTGTTGGCTGCTTTTTGGTGGGCCCATTTTATCTGTCCCCATCCTTCATTTTAAATATGCCTGCAAATTTCTTTACTCTATCTGACCAAGCAAATCCCGTTATTCATTGATTTGCTCGAGCAGGCGCCAGTAACATTTCCATTGTACCCTATCACGTGCCAAAGTAGCCCAATGGCATCTGGTTGATTCAGGAATATGAAGAGCCTCAAACCATTCTGTTGTAGGCAGGCAGACAGGGGGCGCCACGTGGCAATAAAAATTCCTGAAGAAGTAAGAAAGCTGGTCCTTCAGCCATCCAGAGTCACACCTGTTGTCACAAGGAACCAGACTTGATAAGACCATATCAACAATGGACCCTGGGGAAGGGAAGGCCAGAGGGAATGTGTGAATGGCCTTAGCTGATTAAATCTCCTGAGGGAAATGAATCCAGCCTTCCCACCCAAAACCCAGCTCAAAGAAGACTCAAGCATTCCAATCAAAGAAGACCACTCCCAAAGTCTACTCCCCTTGGCAACGGGCCCCTAGTAACCGAGGTTGAAGCCCCATATGGGAGTAACTTGGGGAGAAATCTATAAAAGCAGTCCTGACCAAAGGACAGCACGCACATGCTGCCTGGGCACACATGTTGCCTTGCGCACATGCTGCATGGACACACACGCTGCCTGAGCCCATGTGGTGCCTGAGCACTTGTGTTGCCTGCATCTCCCCTCTTGAGATGTGTACTCTCTCTTACTCACTCTCCGTCTTTGGAGTAGCCCGCATTCTCTCTTGAGCGTTACTCTCTCTTTACTTTCTCTCCCCCTTCCCTCTCCAAAAACCTCCTCAATAAAATCTATTTTACTTCATTGCTCGTCGACTCCTGAAAATTCTTTTTTCTGAGAAAGACAAGAACCCTGAGGCAGACCTGGGTAAGGCCTAGGACTGACTTTCCTTTCCTGCAAAGAGCAATTCCTCGCTCCGGCCTGAGTCCGTGGCTCCCCGAGAAACCTCGGGTGGTGGGGATTAACTCCCGTGCCTAGAGATCAAGCGGGCATCAGGTGTGGCTTGACGGCTACCTCATGGGGCTGGTGGGGCTCAGGCCCACCCCGTGCAGGGGGCTCATTGCAGACTTTATCAGTCCTTAGCCTGCCCAGCGGGTCCCGGGTGGCAGAGGCGGCTGGGGAGAAGACGACCATCTCTCTCCCCTTCCAGGCTCACATAAGTCACCGGTGGGGTCCACCTGCAACACGTTCCTTCAGGGTCTTTACAAGGAAGTCTGTAGGTGGGCGGCCACGTGATCTTTTGACATCCCGTGTCAAAAGTAGTGAGTAAGTAGTGAGTGGTCGCAAGGTCAACCTAAAAAGTCTTTTGACATCCCGTGGCTCGAAAGTAGTGAGTGGTTGCAAAGTCAACCTAAAAAGTCAACCT
This sequence comes from Cryptotis parvus, assembly GCA_021461705.1. Taxonomy (NCBI): domain Eukaryota; kingdom Metazoa; phylum Chordata; class Mammalia; order Eulipotyphla; family Soricidae; genus Cryptotis; species Cryptotis parvus. The sequence goes on along the minus strand of JAJIBD010023735.1, from coordinate 70,007 downwards.
GCAGCAAAACTACAAACTCTATCTGAGATTGATATTTATAGTTTCCCAAGGCATAAATTCTAAGGGGAAATACCCATGCAAATAGATATCCTAAAAAGGCCTTCAGAAGGCAGAACAACTCCTAAAAGGAAATAAAATGTGAGATGCTCATGTTAGCAACATAAAGGCCCCAAGTTAGCCAGATAGTTCTGAAACAAAGATGGATCTTTGCATTCTTTGCAACAATTTTGTCTTTTAATAAGACACACAAAGAGCTTTATTTTCATTGAAAAGGACTGAGAAAGACTTTAATTTCCTTTCATTTCATTCTGTACTAGTTTCCTCTCTGGCATGGAGTTTCTTTCTCTGCTGCTTTTCAAGAAACTTTTTTTTATTTCTAACTCCGAGCATCTTCATTACTTAACATTTTCACTGTATCACTGTATCACTGTCTTCCCGTTCATCATCAATTTGCTCGAGCCGGCCCCAGTAACATCTCCATATGTCCTGTCTCATGCTAGTAGAGCCCAAGGGCATCTGCTTGCTCCAGGAATATAAAGAGCCTCAATTCATTCGGAATGAGGTCTATAATTGTTACTGGTATTTGGCATATCAAATACAACACAGGTAGCTTGCCAGCCCCTGCCGTGCAGGTAGCATACTCTTGTAGGCATCTCTAAGTCCAGCATTTATTGATGAACCGCGCCCGGGGAGCACTGCTGTGATAGGTTGGTCTGCGGGGTGGAGTTCTGACAAGAGAGAAGTCCAGATGTGGAAAAATGGAGGCCCTCATGGAGTGGGGGTTGTCTGGCTTGTTGCGAGGCTCTGTTGGGATGGTGGGCCAGGGCTAGAACCCACCATCCCTCCCGGCGCCTCGTGAGCGGCTGGTCACAGGGAGAGACAGTAGCAGCTCTGCCCCATGTCTGCGAGTCTCTGGACCGGCATACCTGAGCGGGATTTAAAAAGACTGCTGCAGGGTGGAACTCGATGAGCTGGGCTGTGATAGGCTGGTCTGCTGGGTGGAGTTCTGAGCGGGATTTAAAAAAGACTGCTGCAGGGTGGTAACATTTTCACTCTTCAAAATATTGAAGAATCTGGGAACTGTGGCTAACACAGAACCCTGTCACATGTTTCCTGCGCACCAGTTGCTGGCACCTCCCACACTGGGTAACTTTTCGTGGAAAGTCACTGAGATCACATTTGTTTCAAAACAACCCTGGAAGACTTTCTGTTATTTCAAACTTCACTTCCTTGTCTTGCAGAAAAGCTGTAAATGCTCACCAGATTCATTCAAAATTAATTCTTGACTTTGGAAGTCATATTTGTAATCTGAAAAACCTGAGAGTAGCCTATTACCTCCAAAAGTAATGGATTCAGAATGCGCCCATCCACTGGTACAGCTGTAAGAGTTGGCCACCCGATGGGTGACTGACTGGGAGCCTCGGACGCGCACCTACCAAGGAAAACTCTGAGAGACCAAGTCCTATGCAAAATCAAGGGTTTTATTAATAGCGAGTATACTCAGGCTCATAGCATGACCCCAAGCGGTCATTGGCTAAGAGCCCGAAGCCCCTTCCAGGGAGGATCTTTTAAGGAATAATTCTCACGCTATAGAAAAGCCAGCACATAACTGTCCAATAGGTTTAAAATATTACATCAAGGTCTGCGGCGCAGGCAGCCAATCACTCTGCACCAGGTAACCATCACCCACCAATCTGAGCATGCCTAATACTTCTTTCCGTATTTGGCATGGCATGGGCCCAGTCACGTATCATACCAAATACAGAGGGGGACATCAGAGCGCAACCTCTCGGAAATGTTTGCCTTATAGCCCTCCCTGGAATTATTTGCTTAAGGCCCTTCCTGCTGTGCTCTTGTTGAGCCATCATTTTATCAGTTACCTCTGGTTGAACTATCATTTTATCAGTTGCCACTGGTTCCTGTCTTTGTGTTCTGTGGGCGAGGGGCCATTCTTTCACAGCTATATAAGAAGAAAACAGCCAACCCCATAAAAAAATGGGGAGAAGAGATGAACAGAAACTTTGACAAGGAAGAAATTCAAATGGCCAAAAGGCATATGAGAAAATGCTCATCATCACTTATCATCAGAGAGATGCAAATCAAAACAACAATGAGATATCACCTCACACCACAGAGACTGGCCCATATTCAAAAGGGTAAAAGCAACAAGTGCTGGCATGGATGTGGGGGAAAAGGGGCCTTTCATACATTGTTGGTGGGAATGTCGACTTATACAACCTTTCTGGAAAATAATATGGACATTCCTCCAAAGACTAGAAATTGAGCTCCCTTTTGACCCAGCCATACCACTCCTGGGAATATACCCTGGGAAGCCAAAAACACACAGAGGAAACACAATCCGCACTTTTATTTTCATAGCAGCACTATTCACAATAGCCAGAACCTGGAAACAACCAGTATGCCCGAGAACTGATGACTGGATAAAGAAACTGTGGTACATCTACACAATAGAATACTAGGCAGCTGTTAGGAAAAATGAAGTTATGAAATTTGCCTATAAATGGATGGACATGGAAAGGATCATGTTGAGTGAAATTAGTCAAAAGGAAAGAGAGAGACATAGTATGACTGCATTTATTTGCATGATATAAATATATCAGGTGGTCTTACCAAAAGTGGAAATTACCACAAACGTGAGGGGAGTCAGAGGTTAGGTAAGACAGAGAAGGGAATATGTGTGAATAAATGTCGAAAAGGCTGATACCAACATAGAATTGAGTATTAAATACAGGCAAAAAAAATGCACATGATGGATTCCAGGTGTATGTAGTGCAACCCACAATGTGTAGGAGAAGAAAGGGAGAGAGAGGGAGAGAGAAAAGAGATAAAGAACCTGCCATTTAGGTAGGCTATGGGAGGGGAGGGAATTGGGGACATTTGTGGTGGGAAATGGGCACTGGTGGAGGGCGGGTGCTGGAACACTATGTGACCAAAACCTCCAAACATGAACAACGTTGTAATTGTATATCTCGTGGTGGTATAATAAAATGTTTAATAAAAAAAAAATCTCAGGGGCGGGCCAGAGCGATAGCCCAACAGGTAGGGCGTTGCCTTGCCGCCGGCCCAACTGCCAGGGTTCCATCCCCGGCATCCCATATGGTCCCCGAGCACCGCCAGGAGTGATTCCTGAGTGCAGAGCCAGGAGGAAACCCCTGAGCATTGCCGGGTGTGACCCAAAAAAAAAAAAAAAAACTCAAAGCGAAAAAAAAAAGAATCGCCCATCACGATAAATGGCTCAGTCAGCCCCTGGCCGAGTCCAACCTAGCTCTGAGGGTTAACACACACGTGCAGGGAGGGGGAGTTGGGCCTCGCTGGTCAGACTTGGAGCAGAGACTTGGGCTTCTCCTCCCATTCCTTCACCTCCATGTCAGCAGGCGTGGCTGCGGACTCCCAGCCTCCACAGCCTGCAACACGGGACAAGAGACACTCCAGACCCACAGCTGTGCAAGCGGCGCAGCCATGCAACAGACTTAGACTATAAAGGAAGTTAGGACCAGGTCCTTCCAGATTCTTTTACATTTATACACTGTAATGATCATTCTAGTTGCGACAAACTGGGGAGGTTGATGGGGAATGGGGAATTATAACGTCACACCAGAACTCACTATTGAATATACACATAGAGACATCATAAACAATTAACATCTGTAGGGAAAGCTTAAAAGTGTAAGAGAAGAGAGAGAAACACAGAGACAGAGACAGAGACAGAGAGAAAGAGAAAGTAAAGGTACCTGCTATAGGGGTAGGCTGGGGTTGGGTGGGGGAGTGTTTGGACATTGGTGGTGGGAATGGGGCACTGGTGGAGGGATGGGTGCTGGATCACTGTCTGACAGAGATCAAACCATGAACATCCTTGCAATTGTATATCTCACAGTGCTATAATAAAAATTTAAAAAAAGAAAAAAAATAAAAAGAAAGTGTCCATCATTTTTGGAGGATACCTGTGTCATCCAATTTCAAATATTTAATTCAAATATTTAATTTCAAATATTCTTTTAAAATTAAAGTCAGAGAACTCTGAGAAAAAGCAGATAAGCAGAAAGATGTCTTCAGGGCAATGATTTTCATGCGAATTTATTAAAGTCTGAATGAATGGAGTCTCCTCAAAGACCCATCAAAACCCATAAGGAGAGATTTTTGTGGTTCTACTTTAACAATGCCCTAGCAATGAATCCCGTAGAGCATAACAGCTTGGTAAATTCCTACCAAGCCAGCAGCTGTTACATCTTGTTTGTAGCCTGCGACCCTCACCCTGGTTATGTTGGGTAGGGCGCATGTGGAGGTGGAGTTGGTAACAAAAGCAAGTTCAAGTGCTACTAGTTTGAAGGACAATTATTCATGAAATTACAACATTATGAATTTATTAAACAAATATATCCAGCAGTGTTAATGAATGGATGGTTTTCTGTATGAAAATGATGCAGGGAGGCAGACAGGAAGGACCCTTGAATATTAAGCAGAAGAAGAAGAAGTAGAAGAAGAAGAAGAAGAAGAAGAAGAAGAAGAAGAAGAAGAAGAAGAAGAAGAAGAAGAAGAAGAAGAAGAAGAAGAAGAAGAAGAGGAAGAAGAACAAGAGAGAAGGAAGAAGAAGAAATGTATAGCTGTAGAGAAGAAGAAAAGAAGAAGAGAAGAAAAGAAAGAGAGATGTATAGCTGTAGATAAGCAGCTATTCAAAATCAGAGAATTATGTTAATTAATCTTCAGTGTCTCTTGATGTCCCAGTTGAGCGTAAACTATAATTTCTAATTTTGCTTACGTCATGTGCCTTGAGATAAGATCCTTTGGGACAGTGACACTCACAAAACTATGCAGTCAGTTGATACTCAGATTCATTATGAGTCCAAAAAAGGAGCACCGTCCACGCAGACAGGAGAGAGGGTATGTTTCTAAAGAACAGACTTTGAATCATTGACTTCAAATAGCTTCATTAAATAATAGCATCATGGAAGTAGCTTAAGATAAGAAGTTTTAAAAGATATTAATACTTGGTAAAACGGTTTAAAGGTAAAAATGTTAGGATTCAGTGTTTTGAAATTTGAGGAAAGGAATTACATGTATAAGAGATGTATTTACATGTATAAGATAAAAATAAAATTTGGCTTAAACTTTCTCATGGTCTATTCCATTGGCTGGCTATTCATCACTTTCCTTCAAATTCCTAAGGAGTGTCAGGAAGTTAATAATTCTGAGTTCAAATGTTTGAATGAGGAGTGAGCCAAGTGTGTAATAATCCCCTTAAAAGTAGCAATTAGAAATAATCAAGACAAATGAGAAGACTAGAACAACTGTAATTCTGCTTAGAAATCAGAATATAAGAAATATTCTTGGAGCTGTTCATAAATCAGACTTGTGTTGATGAAATGGCGATTATGTGTAGTGGATTATAGTAAAGATTTTGAAACTAGCAGATCAGGCACTGAATTTTTTAGAACCTTGAACATGTTTAGAACCTTTGGGTTAAATTATGTAGAATACAATACAATAACAGAAAACATGGACTATAAGTGCATGGTAGATACTGACTATTTATCTGGTTGTCTTTAATTAACAGTATACCTCAAGCAACTGCTATTTCTTTCTGTGGTTTGTGACAGAAAATGTTAGAGTCTAGAAGCTAACTGTTTAAAAAAAGAGTTTCGGTTGAAATAACAAAGAAAAATTTTGCTTTATCTTCCCTTTTATCTTTATATTTTTGACCAGAATATTTTTCAATTTTATATGAAAATAGTAATTTTGAATGAATGTTTTTATAGATCCTTACTGTTCTTATTTTTCTGTAATTGTACATTAAAACTGCTGAGTTTTAAAACAGAAAACAAATATACTGGGTCATATAATAGTAGTTAATGTGTTTGTCTGCATGTAAGCTAGCAGGGTTTAAATCACAGCATTACATATTGTCCCTTGACACCACCAGAAATGATCCCTGAGCTGTGCCAGGAGAAAGCCCTGAGCACCTATGGGTGTGGCCCGTAAACAAAAAAAAAAACAAAATTGAACTTAACATGAATTTTTTAAGTATTTAAAAAATATCTAAGTATTTGTCATGAACATATCAATGAAAAATAAAAAAAAAACTAAACTGTACTTTTTAATAATGTGAATAACTGTACATAAAAAGACAAATTGGTAAAAATTTGAGGAAAATTTAACAGATACAGACTATTCATTTACCCATTTTCCCCAACATTATTTCCAGAATAAAAAACTGAATTTGTCTGACTTAAAGCAAGAATGTGGGTCAGAGAGATAGAACAGAGTTGACTTTTGCTTTGCGGATTCGATTCCTGCTACCACATATGGTCCCTCAAGTCTGCTACAAGATATCCCTGAATAAAACTAGGATTAAGATCTGAGAACTGCCAGGTGTAGTGTAAAACCTCTAAAGATAATTAAGTAAAACAAGAATGTGTTGCTTTCACTTTCTAGGTAAGGTGTCAAAAAAGAAAGAGAAAGAAAAAATGCATTAAAAGAATTTATGTAATGTTTATAATAAGATATTTTATAACTTCTAATTTAAAAAATTGGTAAATAAGTCAACTATTAAAATAGATAAAATGGAGTTGAGAATAATTTTTACTTGATAGTAGAGCATTTGCCTTGCATGTGTGAGTCTTGGGCTCGATTCTAAGTATTCTCCCCAAAGATCAGCTAAAACAAGAAAGAAAATGTCATCAAATTAAAGAGCATATAAATTAATTTACAAAATATAATTTACATTAATTTTTAATGAAATTAAAAGAAACTTACTGTAGATTGAAGACATACAAAAGAAATAGAAAGTTCCAAAATCCTTAGAAAAAGCTGATTTTATTAAAAGTAATAATACATTATAAAATTATACATTGATTTATTCTCTTGGAACATGTAAGTTCATGGTTTAAAGATAAAGTTGGTGGCTAGAGCACTAGTATAGTGGCATAGTTTAGTGGTGGGGCACTTGTTCTGTGTGTGGATGGCCCAGCGTGTACCCTGACTCCCAATATGGTCACAGGAGTCTGCCAAGAGTTTATTCCTCAGCACAGGGCCAGGAGTGAGCTCTTGATACCACAGGGGTGTGGCCCAAAAAGCAAACAAATAAGAAAAAAGTTAAAGATGTTTGGCAATATTATATCTATATTGTATCAATAAATGTAACATAAGCATTTGACAATAGAATATATATGATATACTATACTGAGAACAAAATGAAGACGTAAACTACCTAGTTAGAAATACATGAGTTTTAAACCCATCTGACTTATTCAGAACAGCTGAGGATTTGGATTGGGTATTTCATTTTGATCTTTTCCACACCTATAAAGTGCACATGATAATATAGGTTTTGCACAAAAGTTGGTAACAAGACAAAAAATGTAATTAAATATCTCATCAGCCCTTCCTAATATTCATCTTCAGAATAGGTATTATTAAAATTAGTATGAACTTAGAAAATGGGAAAATCATGGTGCCTTTAAAAATAACAAATTATTGAAATATAATAGAAATTCAAAACCAACTTTACCAGTACTTGAATAGTATGTTTTTGTTTCTGCACAGATCAAAGCAAAGTCAGTGCAGCTGACTGGAGTTCTTTACAATGCTAATGGTCAGATTGTATAACAAAGTCCAAGTTTAGTCATTTTAACAAATCTAGTTATCCTTTATATAAAAAATTAATTTATTGTACCAGATCACTGAACCAACCAGATGCCATTGGGCTACATTGGCACGTGATAGGGTCCAATGGAAATGTTACTGGCGCCCGCTCGAGCAAATCGATGAATAACAGGAGTTCAAGTGATCAAGTGATCAAGTGATCAAGATCACTGAACAGATCTGGGCAACATGGACTAAACAATTTCGTTTTTTTAAATATAGAAATTTTCTTAGAATCCCAGCATGATAACAGCATCTTCACAAGATTTCAAATCATAAAAACACCAGTTAAATAAGTATCTGATTATATTAAATTTATTTCTCTACTTTTCTATGCAGATGCCGTAGAGAGACATGGCCCAGATGAACTGCACAGAGGTGACAGAGTTTATTTTGATGGGCCTCACAGACCGTCAGGAGTTGAAGATGCCCCTCTTTGTGGTTTTCTTATTTGTTTACGTCTTCACTGTAGTCGGCAACCTGGGTTTGATCCTGCTCATTAGAGCAGATGCCAGGCTCCACACACCAATGTATTTCTTTCTCAGCAATTTGGCCTTTGTTGATTTCTGTTACTCTTCCGTCATTACACCCAAAATGCTCGGGGAATTTCTTGTACAAGCACAATGTTGTCTCCTTCAATGCATGTGCTGCTCAGTTAGGCTGTTTCCTCACCTCCATGATATCAGAATGCTTACTACTGGCTTCCATGGCCTATGACAGATATGTGGCCATTTGTAACCCTCTCCTCTACATGGTGGTGATGTCCCCCCAAATCTGCATCCAGCTTGTAGCTGTCCCTCTATACCTATAGCATCTTGATGGCTCTATTCCATGCCCTCCTAACCTTCCGCCTCATCTATGGCCATTCCAATATCATCAATCATTTTTATTGTGATGACCTGCCTCTTCTCAGGCTAACTTGCTCAGACACTCGCTCCAAAGAGCTGTGGATCTTTATTAGTGCTGGGATCACATACATTCCCTCCGTTCTGATCGTCTTTGTCTCCTACATGTACATAATTTCTGCCATCCTGAGAATGAAGTCAGCGGAAGGCAGGCGCAAAGCCTTCTCCACGTGTGGCTCTCACATGCTGGCTGTCACCATATTCTATGGGACCCTCATATTCATGTACTTGCAGCCCAGTTCAAACCACTCCCTTGACACAGATAAGATGGCCTCTGTGTTCTACACCGTGATCATTCCTATGTTGAACCCCTTGATCTATAGTCTCCGGAACAAGGATGTGAAGGATGCCCTGGTAAAAGTTATAATCAATAAAAACCAGGCTTTTGCATTCATGAAATTTGAAAGATGACTTGGATCAAGGATGTGTCTTAGTCATAGACCACATGCCTTTTATTTCTGAGAATCTTTATCTTTAATAGGGACACAGAAATCTAATAATAAAATCAAAATCATTTGAGTATTTGAAGCTGAATTTCTTTCACAATTAGCTTCTTATTCTCTATTTGTAAACTAGTACACACTCAATCTTATATGATAGACAATGAGCATGTTCATTATAAAATGAAATCTCTAAATTCTTGGTAAATAACTCAAATTTGTATAAATACAGTTGTAATTCACATAGAAAAGTACCATAGGAATTCACATCATCAGACTAAGGGAGAAATTCAGAAGACTTGAGTACACTTTTTGCATGTAGGAACCCAGAGTTCTATCATAGGCATTTCATGCTCCTCTTCAGCAACTCCAGGACATACTGAACTGAAAGCTACTTACTCCAGATAATCTTACTTCAGGTCATTACTCAAATAAACATATATGTAGTTTTTCCAAATTTTGTTTTGTTTGCAAAGTTATTCATAGTTGGGTTTTGGCATATAATGTCCATCATCCATACCACCACCGAGGTCAGCTTCCCTCCACCAGTGTCCCCTGGTCCCTTATCCTACCTTCTTCCCAGCCTGTTATCTCAACAGGCACCTTTTAAAGTTGCCTTATTAAAGTCTAGGTTTCACGATTTCTCAGTGTTGCTTGACCATGATTTACATCAAGTGCAGGGTGGCAGAAAAATAAGAAGGTATTTAATTTTTTTTTCTCTTCAGAGCAATAGTACAGCAGCAGATAGTTTGTTTGCCTTTCTCAAGGTTTAGGTTTGAACCCAGGCCACATGTGGTCCAGAGCTCTCCAGGAGTGGTTCCTGAGCACAGAGTTCAATAAGCCCTAAATACCACAAGATGTGGCCCCAATCACTATCACTATCACTATCTTCCCGTTAATCATCTATTTGCTAGAGCGGGCACCAGTAATATCTCCTGTCTCATGCTAGTAGAACTCAAAGGCATCCACTTGCTCCAGGAACATAAAGAGCCTCAAACCATTCTATTACGTCACGGGAATGACCTAATATAAATGTTACTGGTATTTGGCATATCAAATACTACACGAGCAGCTTGCCAGGCTTGCCATGCGGGTGGCATACTGTTGTAGTCACCTCTAAATAAAGCATTTATTGATGAACCGCATGGCCGAGCCGGGCTGTGATAGTCTGGTCTTCTGAGTGGAGTTGTGATGAGAGGGAAGTCCGGATGTGGAAAAGGGCGGGCCCCATGGAGTAGGGGAGGGTAGTCTGGCTTGTTGTGAGGCTCTGCTCGGGTGGCAGGCCAGGGCTAGAACCTGCCATGCCTCCCGGGCGCCTCATGAGCAGCTGGGCACAGGGAGAGCAAGTAGCAGCTCTGCCCCATGTCTGAGAGTCTCTGGTTCAGCATACCTGGGCCCCAAAACACACAAAAAATCTATTATCTGATATGTACATAAATTAACAAAAAAAAATAGTCCAAAATGAAGGTATAATGATGCCAGGAGTACAGAGACTTTTAATGATATGTTCCCAATAAAATGTTGAGATACCAGCAGTTCTACCGAAATGACTGCCCCTTTATAGGGCATTTGGCAGTCTTTGGAAATATTGATTTTCACCAGGACAAGGAAATGTCTAGGAAAGCTATAGCTGTCTGGAGGGATAAAATGGATGGTGTTACATAATGTGATATATATAGAAAGATTTCACACATAGAAACTACCCAGTCCAAAAGAGTAATAATACCAAGATTGAGAAAGTTTGCCCTGATCATGGCACTTTATTTGGGGGTAAAATTTATTGTCTAAGAGTCTGTTTTTTAATGACTTAAGAATCTATTCCAGCTCTTTCTAGAGTTACTATTAGCATGAAATATTTTTTATTTTTAAATAACTTATGACTTTCAGTGATATAAAATAAGTTGTGTTTTTTTCACTGTCATTTTAAATACCTAGAATTCACGTCTGAGGTAGCTATTCATCCCTAAATTACTAAAACACAAAATGTAATACATTGGAAAAGAAAAATAATCCATTCACTTTCCTCCAAATTAAAGAATCTGAGAATGGAGAGTTCTTTTCTGTCCTTAGAGATGTTTTCTGAATGTTGCTGTTGTTCTTTAAGTGACAGTCCCAAAATGCCATAAACTGGATGGCATAAACAATAACAATGTATTTCTCCTAATTTTGGAGGCTGAAAGTGCACACTCAACATTTCTGCTGAATTATTTTGGTGGCAGCTCTGAATCCAGTATGCTAACTCTGAGCTCTTGCCTGCCTTCTTTGGGTATGAATAAAGACAGCAATAGAGAGCAAGATCTCTGTACTGTCTCTTCTTTTAAAGGCTAGTAATTCCCATCTTGATTTAAAATTTTAATTGTTTTAAATTGAATCACCATGAGATACACAGTTACAAAGTTGTTCATGATTGAGTTTCAGTCATACAGTATTTCAACATCCATCTCTTCACCAGTACACATTTCCTGCCACAAATGTCTCCAGTCTCCAGTTTTCTTCCCACCCCACACTGCTGCACCGTAGAATCCACCTGGATAGTAGTCACTTTCTTTTCCCTTTCTCTCTTCTTAAGCACTGAGGTTTGAAATACTGTTGCTGAAAAGTTATCATGCATATCACTTTACCTCCTTTCAGCACTCAGTTTCTTCCACAGTGATAATTTCCACTGTCATTGTCACACTGGTCTTAACTAACAGTAACCCTTTCCCCCTTTGTGGAAAGCCTCCTAGCATGGACCAGTCATTCTGAGCCTTAATTTCTATCTTCATTAATCAAAGATTAACCTGAACTAACTCACCTAAGATCCCATCTTCAAATACCAAAACCTTGTGGGCTGGGATGTCAACATAAAAATTCGGGGATGATACACTCATCATCCCCGAATTTTTATGTTGATACACTTGTGTTGTTTCACTATCACTATCTTCCTGTTCATCATCTATTTGCTTGAGCGGGCACCAGTAATCGTATGCCCCCTTACTATATTCTTACTCCATCAACTTAGCTCAGAAACCAATCTACAAAAATATGAACTTTAGGCCAATTCACCCAGAAAGTTAATTATAAAGACAACCTAAAAGAAGAAACAGATTTGTTATGCATTTCAGAGTTAGCCAATTGGCCAATAAGAGAGACTTAGCTGGTAATATATTCAGGAATATGTTCTTGGTAGAGTTAGTCTGTTTTTGAAAGATACAAGGTATTCAAAAGTGTCCTCTTGGGGCCGGAGCAATAGCCCAGGGGTAGGGCATTTGGCTTGCATGCGGCCGGCCTATGCCGGCCCGGGTTCGATCCCCAGCATCCCTTATGGTCCCCCCGAGCACCGCCAGGAGTAATTCCTGAGTGAAGAGCCAGGAGTAACCCCCTGAGCATCGCCGGGTGTGACCCAAAAAAAAAAAAAAAAATTAAAAAGTGTCCTCTTTCTTTCAAAGATAAATTTAAATTATCTTGTAATGCCAAAGGATTATGAACAATTAAATAAGACAAACAATTTATACAGTGAAACAATAGTAACAATAGTTCAAAACGAGCAATTTGAGGGCAACAGTATGATATTAAATATAGAACTATAGATAAATGGGTGAATGAAAATAATATTAATTAATCTCCAGACTGCTTTGGAATCCCTATAGACATGGATGGTAGTTTTTCTGATTATCACACTTACATCGTAATCTAAATACCATCCTTTGGGCATAAAGTCTCTAATAAAAACTCGTAAATTGTTGCTGCGTAAACCTACTTGTGAAGAACAGAAGCACCTTCTACCTGGGTAATTTTAAATGCATTTAAAAGTAAATGAAAATTAACTGTTTTTTAATAAAATAGAATAAAATAGAATTCATAATGAAGAATTTTGATGTAGTGTTTTATCTATATGAATGCTTTTAAATATAAAGATTGTTTCCTATATTTTAATTTTACTTTTTTATGTGCTATCATATCAATATATATTCTTAATTTGGGAACAAATTGTTGAAACCTCTAAAATGGAATGAATTAGATAGGGAAAAAATATTTTTTTTAAATATTTTATTATACCACCATGAGATATACAATTACAAAGATGTTCATGTTTGGGTTTCGGTCATACAGTGTTCCAGCACGCATCCCTCCACCAGTGTCCGTTTCCCACCATCAATGTCCCCTATTCCCTCCCCCTCCCTAGCCTGCCTCTATGGCAGGTTCTTTATCTCTTCTCTCTCTCTCTCTCTCTCTCTCTCTCTCTCTCTTTCTCTGTCTCATTCTCTCTTCCTTTTTCTTACACATTGTGGATTGCAATACATACATTTAGAGGTTATTATATGTATCTTTTTGTCTATATACAATGCTCAGTTCTAGGCTAGTATTATCATTTTTGATGATTATTACCATACTGTTCTCTTCTCTGTCTTACCTAACTTCTGACACCCACATGTTTGTGGTACATTGGTATATTTCACCTATTGACAAGACCTCCTGATCCATGTTTTGCCTAAACCTTGGATATTGGTAACTGTTTCAGGACTCCTCTAAGAGCCTCTGCGTCTGCTCTGGATTGCCTCCTGCAAATAACTTCATAGATAAGGGGATAGTCTAAATGTGGCAGTTTATCTGACCATGTATTCTATACTAGCTGGTATAAATATTCTCTCATGCTACCACAATCATCATGGGACTAGCTAGATCTTACCAGCATATTTGCCTGGCCAAGTTGGATCTCTAAGTAATTAGACCAGAGAGAAATGCTGTTTGCCTCCAAGCAAGCAAGCATGGCTCCCTGATAATTCAAAGGCAACTAAAATACAAAACTACCGTGAAGTAGATGAGACTTGTGAAGGCTTGGAGAAATATTTAACTGGCATTAGTATTAGTCTTTGGTACAGAGACATGCCATCTCAGAAACCCCCTTCTCTACCCTATAAAGGCAATTCCAGACAGATCTTGGCTCAAGACATTAGCATATAAAAGGGCCTAGGTGAGGTGCTGGGAGAAATTACCTGAGGGCATTTGACCCTCCCTGCTTCCCATAATAGTGGGAGGGAGGTCTGAGTTGCAAGGGTATAAAACCAGCCTGCTTACTCTCTCGCGCTCTCTTTTGGGCTCTCTGTGAGCTCGCACCCTTCTTGGGAGTCTTGTCTTTGTCTCCTCTTTACAGGGCCTTAACATGTGGTAGCCACCATTTTGGCCTACATGTGGCTGGGGTTCTAGCCAGGAATCCTAAGCACAGGGTTTTTCCTATTGTTGATTTGTATGCCTGAACCTGTAATAAGTAAAAGCCTTTTAAAACTGTATCGGATTCCTGAGTCTTCATCCATTCCCTCCGGCTCGGAGGTAGAAGGGAACTTCGCTTCCCGGAACTGTTGGGGACCCCAGCAGCATCCCCCGACATCTGGCGTCCCTGGGTGGGCACCCCACATGTATCATATGTATATATATATATATATATATATATATATATATATATATACACACACACACACACATATATATATATATGTATATATACATATATATACATATGTATACATATATCATGCAAATAAATGCAGTCATTCTAAATCTGTCTTTTTCCTTCTGGCTAATTTCACTCAACATAATCTTCTCCATGTCTATAGGTTGGAAAAATTATTACAAAACTTTATAATTTTTATCTGCATTAAGAGTTAAGCACAATATAAGACAGTCAACAAAATGTACCTTAAAGTTTTGACATTGGTTGAGGATTTTTGGAGAAAGGGGTAAAAATATCAAATTATTATTAAAAATTAGTCTTTTACTCCATATTTTATTAAAATATGTTTTAATTATATTGTTTATTAAAACTAACATCAAAAATGGGTTAATTTACAAAATGAATGAAAAAGTTAAGGCTTCCAACCATGGGATCCATAATTTATTAGAAGAAATATAGAAACAGACCCACAAACATGAATTATTTGTGAATATATAAATGTTTCTAGATCACAAAAGTAAAATATGGAAAGAAGACAGGGGAATGAGGTTAGGGAAGTCTATATGGGGTGGTATAATTTTGATTGATGCTAAAAAGAGAAATATGAGTTTTGACTAACTCTGTCTCCATTCTCCAGCTTGCTGCTCTACTGCTGAGAGAGCATAAGAACAAGATGTGTGTTGAAGTACATCATGTAAGGATGTGCCATAACTAACTAGAACTGCGTCTAGAAGCAAGAGGTATTTTAGTTGGGTAATAGCTATAAGTTACCAAAATTTATTTGTATCTCTTAGCTGGTGGTGATGAAAAGTGGAACCATACTATAGTAGGGAAGAGAGTCAAACTCAACTATCATTAGATGATGAATGAACATAATACATCATAGTCCACTTTTAAAACTAAATTGCAATTTAAAACATATTACTGCTTTTGACAACATTGTTTGAATCTTGGCATTTGCACCTCCAGATGTAAAACTATCATTTTGAATGTATTTACATGTTTTATATTTCCTGAACTAGGTCTGACCAAAGTGTCTGGAAAGTGTTTGTCAGGAAAAGAGTGATAGTCTACCATCTCTATAAACAGATACATGATTTAATTTTCTCTGATGTGTTATTACTTTTTATTGCACTGGATCTTAATTTCTTTATCTATAAATAACATATAAGAGATCAGACATCTATTTTCCTCCAGACCAGCATTGTTATGGTTGGAAGTTAAAGATATGTGTGTCAGGGCTTATTAAAACAATTACAAAAATTACTATATGCTAAAGATGAATTAGCATGCTTTGAAAATAAATAACACAATGAAATGACTTTGAATAAATATCTTAAAGTATACAGATGATAAATCAATAATATAATTTAAAAAATGTAAATAACTTTGTGCATACTAAGAACCATGTATAATTAAAAAAAAAGCAACCATAAAACATGTGTTAGTTTCTTACTCCATTAGATTTATAAAAGAAGTCTAAATTCCACTGTTTAAAACCAAGTTATTAGATTATTCTAATCTGTTTCAATTTTTATGCAGATATATTGAAGAAAACAAAACCTAATATCAATGTACATATTAAAATGATAAGCAACAGTCTAAAAATAGACAAACCACATAAATACATTTTATTAAATTTCAGTAAACAAATAGTTAAGCATTAAAACAGAACAAAACCATACTTTCAGATAAATGGTAAAATGGCCAAATCTATGCATATTAAAATTCTATTTTAAAATCAATTATGACTATTTCATCAAACAAATTATGTTAATATTTTGCAGGTAATTTTCTTTTTAAGCAGGTTGATAATTCTTTGCATATGAGCATGTTTATGAAACACTGTATCAAAAAGTATGGAGAAACTTAGGCACCTAAGTAAAGAATAAGTTGAATGTATTACTCCTAAGTGTTTCCGGGTTTGACCCAAAAAGCCAAAAAAAAAAATCGAGTGTATTGAGTATCTTTCAGCATCCAAAAGCACAGGTTTTAATTACGGGTATACTATAAGCTAGCTGTCTAAACTTATATCAGACTTTTGTGCAAACTGTAAAATTATCCTGTAATAATAAATGAATAAATAAATAAATAAATAGATGGACAGATGGATGGACAGATAGATGCCGATAAAATATATCATTATCTCTTTCATAGTTAGACATGTGAAAAATGATCCTTATTAACACAGGCATATTACATCACACCCTTGATGTCCATTAGGCGAACAGTGAGCAGAGAAGGGAAGCAATAAAGGAACTGTGTCACAGGGCAGAAGTGTGTGTCCTACAGGCATTGGGACAAATGTCAGCATCACGTCACCATTGCTGTCCTTGATCCTTTCCTTTACTCAGATTTTTTTTCAATAATGAACAGTTCTAACTTTTATAAAATATCCTGTTTAATCTTAAACAATGAACCAAGCAAGAAATTAGAACTGAAAGCCAATGGGACAAATTCTATTCAACAATTTTCTCATTTTATAAGCGCCTCTTCATTTGGGGGAGAAATAGGCCTTTCCCAGAAAACAACTCTGTGTGTGCTTTGCCCCATACACCCTAACTGAAAATACAATCCCAACAGTAACTTGATCTGTCATATTCATAATACATTTTCTTTTGAGAATATCCTTTAATTTAGTTAATATAGATTTGCTTTTCTTCTATTCATCCAGACTTATTGAAGACATATGGCCCAGATGAACTGCACAGAGGTGACAGAGTTTATTCTGGTGGGCCTCACAGACCGTCAGGAGTTGAAGATGCCTCTTTTTGTGGCGTTCTTATTTGTTTACATCTTCACTGTAGTCGGCAACCTGGGTTTGATCCTGCTCATTAGAGCAGATGCCAGGCTCCACACACCAATGTACTTCTTCCTCAGCAACCTGGCCTTTGTTGATTTCTGTTACTCCTCCGTCATTACACCCAAAATGCTCGGGAATTTCTTGTACAAGCACAATGTCATCTCCTTCAATGCATGTGCTGCTCAGTTAGGCTGTTTCCTAGCCTTTATGACTGCTGAGTGTTTGCTACTGGCTTCCATGGCCTATGACAGATACGTGGCCATTTGTAACCCTCTCCTCTACATGGTAGTGATGTCCCCACAAATCTGCATCCAGCTTGTAGCTGCCCCCCTATACTTATAGCTTCCTGGTTGCTCTATTCCATGCCATCCTCACTTTTCGCCTCACCTATGGCCACTCCAATATCATCAATCATTTTTATTGTGATGACATGCCTCTTCTCAGGCTCACCTGCTCAGACACTCGCTCCAAGCAGCTGTGGATCTTTGCCTGTGCTGGGATCATGTTTATTTCCTCCCTTCTGATCGTCTTTGTCTCCTACATGTACATAATTTCTGCCATTCTGAAGATGAGTTCAGCCGAAGGCCGGCGCAAAGCCTTCTCCACGTGTGGCTCTCACATGCTGGCTGTCACCATATTCTATGGGACCCTCATCTTCATGTACCTGCAGCCCAGTTCGAACCACTCCCTTGACACAGATAAGATGGCCTCTGTATTCTACACTGTGATCATTCCTATGTTGAACCCCTTGATCTATAGTCTCCGAACAAGGATGTGAAGGACGCCCTGGTAAAAGTTGTCATCGATAAAAACCAGGCTTTCCTGATGAAATTGAGAATGTGACTTGAGCAAACAGAAGGAAAAATATTTTTATGGTCTGATTACAACATTACAAATGTTGTAATTTGTACTACCTGCAATTTATAAGTGAAGGTTACTATGTATTTATCTACTATGTACTTCAATATCTTGCTAAAATTCAGAGCGTGGCAATGTAATAATCATGTAAATGTAATAAAATCTTACCAAGGCAATAATGAATAATAAAAATAAAACATTGTGATTTTCCCATATGTTTAAAATTCACTGTTTGTACTTATATTTTATTGTGTGCTTGGGTTGAGCATAGTGATAGGATATTTCAAATTATTATTAATTTCCAACTAGGCAAATTGAGTCCCAATAGATTAACCCTACCATAATTGTTCTTGCATATGAGACCTCATTACTTTGCTTATAAACTGCTTAAGATGATGCAATACAAATAAATATTCTAGAGGGAGTAACAGAAACCATAAAATATGTCTGTCCTATTTACGCAAGGTCACACTTAGTGAGCTTTTTTTCTTCAGAGCTTGTTTAAAGATATATTGAATGAACCCTGTTTGATTTTTCTGTGGACTTCACAAAGGCAGCATTTTGTGAGGGGAAAATCCAGGTAACTGAGATATAAAAGAAAAGTTTAAAAGAGCATAACTTTTGTAATTTATGCATTATGTTGTTCTACCAGCATATTTGAAACATCAGCTACACATGAGGCTCACTCAGTTGTGAAATAAAAACACAAGGTAAAAGAGTCTCAAGTAAGTGATGATTTGTCTTTGATATATACCATATGGTATAACTCACTTTTATCTAAATAGTTTTCTTGGTAGCTGAGGAACACTTGCACAAATAAGACTAATTCAGAATATGCTTATTTTGGTATATTGCAGGAAATCTAGCAGAAATCTTTTGAATGTTGAAGAGAAGAGCTGTAGGATCTTTATCAAAGATGTATTAATAAATGCATAGGTCTAAACTTGAGGTGAAAATATCTAAGGGATAATTAGTAGAGTTAAAGGAATAGGAATATGAGTTGGAAATTATAGTGTCATAACTGAGGTAAAGTGACCAGGCAAAGTTGTCCTAAGATGTTTTAGCTCTCCATATTTTATGCTTGATACATTTTCATGGGATACTTTTCTAACTGGATCTATGCAGTGGAAATCTCAAATGAATGGTAGTGAGACTAATTGGCATTCTGATCAATCAGAAAAGCTATTTTACTTCAAATATGATGTGATGTTTTGTTGACAACCTAATGGAAGAAATATAAATGACCATGATATCTGAATCTTTAAAGAACTAGAGGCTGTGTACAACACATATAGGTATGTATGTGAAGATAGTAATTAATTAGATAAGCCTCTAAGCACTCGGGGACTTTACACATATGAAGAATATAGCAATAAATAAGGAATAACACATCTCTTTGACTCCACCATTCTCCCTGCATTAACATACGCCTCAGAGACCTGGGCCCTACGAAAGCAGGATGAGAATGCTATTCGGGTCTCCCAAAGAGGAATCGAAAGAGCTATGCTTGGAATATCACGCCTCACTCAAGTGAGAGAAGGAGTCCGGAGTTCTGACCTCCGTCGCTATTCCAGAATCAGGGACACTGTCTCATTTGCCAAGGCATCGAAAATCAGATGGGCTGGACATGTAATGCGCATTTGGAGACAACCGCTGGACTAGAGCCATTACCGACTGGATCCCACGGGATGTCAAAAGATCACGTGGCCACCCACCTACAAGATGGTCAGACGTCCTTGTAAAGACCCTGAAGAAACGGTTTGAGGCTCTTCATATTCCTGAATCAACCAGATGCCATTGGGCTACATTGGCACGTGATAGGGTCCAATAGAAATGTTACTGGCGCCCGCTCGAGCAAATTGATGAATAACGGGATTCAAGTGATCAAGTGAACACTACCAGTATGTATTGTATTCTCTCACTAAATTAGAAATATTTGGAGTGATTCAAATGGGGGAAGAGAGCTAGACAAAATTTTTTGAATGTGGTGGGGGTGTAAGTTATCAGTTTTTAGGAAAGAACAATATGACAATGTTAAATGTTCTGGTGGTATTAAGAAGGAGCTACAAAGATCCCAACATCAGAGAAGTCTAAATCCTAGAAAAAAGCAGAACAAGAGACAAAGTTTTGAGATCACAACTATTGAGTGAACAATGAAAGGACATTTCAAAATATAAATATATATTCAAAATATAAAATTCAAAATATAAAATTCAAAATTCAAAAAAATTCAAAATATAAAAAAACACATATCTGTATCATCAGCATTAAGATGTTTGGAAAGTAAGCCTCAATTAAAATCCAATGCATGCAGCTAAGTGGGGTTTGATCTCAGGTACCCCAATGATTCCCAACCACCACCAAATGCTTACTCCTGAGCACAGAGCCAGGAATAAACAAGGAGTACTGTTGGGTTGGCTCCCAAATTATACTTAATAATTGCTATAAAATATCAGTGTTAAAAATCTGGATCTATATTTTGCATATTTATCTCTTCTGGATTCTATATTTCTTAAATTGATTGTTAGTAAATTTAATAAATAAACTTATTAAGCTTTCATTTTTTTCTTTTGGGGGTCATCATAAACAGTGCTCAGAGAGTCCATCTACCATATAGTGCTTCTGGTTCAAAGAAGTGCTGGAAACTACCAAGGTCACACCCAGAAGTACTGTAAAGGGGTCATATGATGTCAGGGTTCAAATCCAGGACACTGCATGCAAGACAAGCACAGTAGAGCACAGAGTCCTGTGCATGTCACTCACTAGTCCTCAGTGGTGCATTATTTCCCTGTCTCTGTTAAAACTCACTAAGTTATAGTTATAAGGAGCTGGAGAGATAGCTGAAAGAGTTGGACTCATGCATGCTGGATATCCTAAATTTGATGCCTGGAATATCATGGCCCACTGCTTTGTATTGCTAAAGTGGAAGACATGTCCATAGAATCTGAGCTTACGGCAACAATAACCCTGAGAGTTAAAGTGGTCAACCCCATAGAGCTGGACTGAATATTCTTGGGAGGTCCCCCACAAATGCGTTTTTTTTTTAATTATAAAAGAGTTGAAGTGCCTGAGTGATAGTACAGCAGGTAGGGAACTTGCCTTAAATATAGCCAACATGATTCAAACCCCAGCATCCCATACAGTCCCCTGATCCCACCAAGCGTGATCCCTGAGTACAGAACTAGATATGACCGAGCACTAAGACGTGGGTATCAAAACCAAAGTTGCACATGCTTATTCAATTACACAGAATTTTTATTTTTTTCTATTTTATTTATTTATTTATTTTTTTTGCTTTTTTGGGTCACGCCTGGCAACACTCAGGAATTACTCCTGGCTCCTTGCTCAAGAATTATTCCTGGCAATTCTAGGGGCCATATGGGATGCCGGGATTCAACCTGGGTTGGCAGCATGCAAGGCAAACGCCCTACCCACTGTGCTATCGCTCTGGCCCCAATTGCACAGAATTTTTAATATGCCATCTTCCTATCAATAAAAATATCTACCGTTTCAGGTTTTAGGATTTATGCCTAGAACATGAAGATACACCTTTGAATGTCTTCAGTATAAGTTACTGTGAATGAGAAAGAGCCACAACCAACTGCTTAATTATTGCCAAATAGTATGAGAATACTCAGAATACGTGCCCTGGAGGCCTTTGTAAAAGTAATACCACTTCTAAGTCTCTTCCATGGCCAAAGACAACTATTCAACAGTGTCTGAATTTATTCTTGTGGGACTCACAGATAATTCAGCCCTTCAATCCTTTCTTTTTGTTGTGTTTCTTATCATCTATTTAATTAGTGTCCTGGGCAATCTTGGTTTAATTGTGCTAATCCAATTCAGTCCCCAGCTGCACATACCCATGTATTTTTTCTCAGCCACTTGGCCTTTGTGGATTTTTCCTTAACTTCCACTGTCACCCCAAATACTTTGGTAAATTTTCTGCGGGAAATTAAAAGCATAACGTTTATGCATGTGCCATCCAGGTGTGCTGTTTTATCACATTTGTCGTCTGTGAAATGTTTTTGCTCTCCATCATGGCCTATGACCGCTATGTGGCCATCTGCAACCCTTTACTCTATGTCATCCTCATGCCTAAAAAATTCTGTTATCGAATGATCGTGAGCACGTACCTCTACGGATTCACTGTGGGGGTCGCTCAGATGGCTGTTACCTTCCATTTGTCTTTTTGTGACTCCAACCTGGTCAACCACTTCTACTGTGATGATGTTCCCTTAGTGGCTCTGGCCTGCTCTGATACGAGTGTCAAAGAGTGGATGCTGGTGGTCATTGCTGGCTTCAACACCTTCTGCTCTCTACTGATGGTGATGATCTCTTACGTCTTCATCCTCTTTGCCATCCTGAGGATGAAGTCAGCGGAAGGGAGGAAGAAAGCCTTTTCTACCTGTGCTTCCCACCTGACCTCCATCTCGGTCTTCTACGGGACAATCATCTTTATGTACCTACTGCCCAAGTCAAGTCACTCTCTGAACACAGATAAATTTGCATCGGTGTTTTATGTCATGGTGATTCCCATGCTCAACCCATTGATCTACAGCTTGAGAAATCAAGAAGTAAAAAATGCCCTAAAAAGACATAAAAAATTCTGCTTTGCATTCAAATAACTGAAAATGTGTATGGGTAGGAGCAGAGGATTTTTTTCTTGGTTTGAATTTTTTTTAATTTTTAAATTCAAAAAATTTAAAATGAAAATTTAAATAAAATACAATTTTAATTGTGTTTTATTTTATTTCTTTGCCTCATACCCAACAATGTTCAGGGGTTACTCCTGGCTCTGCACTAGAAATTACTCCTCGTGCTGCTCAGGTACACCAAATTAATAGCAACCAACCATGTTCCAGAAATTCAGATGGTCAATGCAGGAACAGAAATATACCAGATTAGCCCATAAACCTAAACCCCAACCTAAATCCTAAAGCCCATCCTAGAGTATTTCATAAACCCCACTGTCTTCTTCCAGTACTCAATGGACTTGAAGTCCTGTCCTGTTACAAATTACTCTATCCATTGAGGAAGATAAAAGGAAGGAGATGAGAGTGCTTCTTCTAGCCTGACAGCAGAATAGGCCTGCTGAGATAAATCTAGAGCTATGGCAGAGCCTGGCAAGCTACCCATGGTGTATTTGATATGCCAAAATCAGTAGCAATAGTGGACCTCATTGCCAATGAATAGAGTCATTACTGATGCCTGCTCAAGCAAATCAGTGAAAAACGGGAAGACTAGTGATACAAGTGAATGATACTGGCATACCTGTCAGTGCTCAGGAATTAGTCCCAGCTTGGTGCTCCTAAGAGCCTGTCTTGGCACAGTTGTGGAACCATGTGGTACCGGGAATCAAGCCTGAGTCTCTTCCATACAAAACATGGACTCAGTCCACTGGGCTACTCTTTAGTTCCAGAGAAAATATTTATTTATTTATTTATTTATTTATTTATTTATTTATTTATTTTAACAATTACAAAAGTGTTCATGTTTGGGTTTCGCCATACAGTGTTCCAGCACCCATCCCTCCACCATTTCCCATTTCCCACCAACAATGTCCCCAATTCCCTCCCCTAACCTGCCTCTGTGGCAGGTTCTCCATCTCTTTTCTCTCTTCAGAGAAAATATTTTGATTTGTTCTTACTGAATCACCTGAGATACACATTTACAAAGTTGTTTATGATTGGTTTTTTTTTTTTTTGGCATTGAAACAGGAAAGAAAAATTTGTTTCTATATTCTATTAGAGATCCTTCAGAATGGTAAGCTCATCAGTTACAATAACTTATTTTAATCTGATTTGACTCTCTTTTAGAATAGAAGAAAAAGCACTAGAGGATCAGAAATTTAGATTTTAAATCCAACTTGAATATCTTTAGGATTTCTACATTCCTGGTCCATTTTTCCACCTTCCAATACATTGCAATAGCTCCTTTTCAGAAGATTAGGGTAGCAGCAAAAGGCTGAGGTCTGTTGATCTAATTCTCTCTGTTCCTCTACATGGCCACTCCTCAAATAAAAGAGGCTATTCACATCCATTGGGGAATGAATGGGAAATCTGCTCATATAACAAAAGGTAGATATTTGTTTTATTTCTGCAATGAATTATTAGAATATCTGGTCTAGAAAATATTCTAGGTTGAAATAATTGTGGCATATCAAAACAGATACAAGGAGTAATGGTTTAGTTTAAAACATGGGTTTCTAAAGTTATAAAATTGGTAGAAAAACTTTTTATCCTACAAGTGTTTTATTTGGACTCTTGAGACTTTTGGTAGCTTAAATTCCCAGAACTACATAGCAAAAATAACACAATAGATGGGACAGAGCTGCTACTGGCTCTCCCTGTGCTCTGCTGATCATGAGGCGTCCGGGAGAGAAGGCAGGTTCTAGCCCTGGCCCGCCATTCCAATAGAGCCTCACAGGAAGGTTTTGCAACTTTGTATGACAGAAACCCAATCATGTAATGTTTAGATCATGCAAAAAGAGTTCTCTAAGATTTAAAAATAATATTTTTCAGGACATCAGCCACTATCTGTGAGAGTTTGTAGAAGTTATAAAGAGCTTATGGACTTTCCAGCTTTATTTATTTATCTATCTATCTAACTAATTAATTACTTGTTTGTTTCCTTTTTTGGGTCACACCTAGCAATGCTAGGGGTCACTCCTGGCTCTGCACTTAGGATTTACTCCTGTCAGTGCTCAGGGGACCATATGGGATGCTAAGGAATAGAACCCTGATCAGCTGGGTGCAAGTCAAATGCCCTACCCACTGTGCTATCGCTCCAGCCCCTAGGCTTTCCAGCTTTATAGCTGGTTTAAATCTAGGGAAATCCCTGTGTAGAATAAAAGAGTGTGAAATACCCAGAATTGTTCACTTGTATCACTTGTATCATTTGTCTTCCCGTTGTTCATAGATTTGCTCGAGCGGGCACCAGTAACATCTCCATATGTCCTGTCACATGCTAGTGTAGCCCAAGGGCTTCCCCCCGCTCTATGAAGATCCTCAAACCATTAGATCATGGGAATGAGGTCTATAATTGCTACTGATTTTTGGCATATTAAATACTACACTTGTAGCTGGTCAGGCTCTGCTGTGCAGGTGGGATACTCCCGGTAGTAGGTTCTCAGTTTGTGCATTTGCTGGTGAACCGTGAAGATGTGCCAAATGGGGAGAGATTGGCTTTTCTCTTAGGTGAGCTCTGATGAGCTGTGGAGACCGTATGTTGAAAATGGCTGCCCTCACGGTGTGGGGATTCCTCTGGCTTCTTGTGAGGCTCTATTGGGATGATGGGCCAGGGCTAGAACCCGTCTTCCCTCCCAGATGCCTAATGATCAGCAGAGCACAGGGTGAGCTGGCAGCAGCTCTGTCCCATGTATTGTGTCATCTTTACTAAATAGTTCTAGAAATTTAAGTTAAAAGACTCAAGATACCAAATAAAACACAGGTAGGATAAAAGATTTTCCACCAGTTTTATAACTTTAGCAAACCATGTTTTAAACTAAACCATTACTCATTGTACCTGTTTTTATATACCACAATTATTTCAACCTAGAATATTTTCTAGACCAGATATTCTAATAATTCATTGCAGAAATAAGACAAATATCTATCTTTTATAATATGAGCAGATTTCCCATCCATCTGTATACATATCCTACCACCAATATTTCTAATTTCCCTCATGCAAACAAGCCTCCATCTCCAACTTGCCTCTGTGGAAAACACTTCAGTTTTCTCTCTCTCTCTCTCTGTTCTCTCTCTCTGTCTCTCTCTCACTTTCACTTCTTTTTTGGGCATTATGGTTTGCAATACAGGTACTAAAAAGGTTATCATGTATATCCCTTTATCTTCTTTCAGCACTTAGTTCTTGTCCAGAGTGATCACTTCCAACTATCATTGTTAGAGTGGTTCCTCTCTCTCCTAACTTCTCTTTGTCCATCAGACACTCTAGTGAAAAGTTTCCAATCATTGTCCAGTCCTCTTGGCCCCTTTTCTCTGGCCTTGAATATTAGCCTTTAAGTATACTTTTATATCCCACAATGAGTGCAGTCAGTCATTCTGTCTGCCCCTCTCCTTCCGGTTCATTTCACTTAACATACTCTCCATTTACAAGCAAATTTCATGACTTCATTTGTCCTAGTGGCTGCCTTGTTTTCCTAGGTTATAGTGAAACAGAGCATTTGAAATAGTAGATTTATGTAATTTGCATGTCTCCACCCAGGGCTCTGCCCGGTGGGCCCTGGTTGGTTGATGGTCTGACATAGAAAGAGACTGGACCCCTGGGATGAACCCAGAGATATGGCAGAGACTGGCAAGCTACCCCTGGTGTATTCGGTATGCCAAAAACAGTAACAATAATGGATCTCATTCCCAACAAATGGAGACATTACTGGCACCTGCTCGAGCAAATTGATGATCAATGGGAAGACAAGTGATACAAGTGAAGTGATACCCAGAAATTTGACATATATAAATAGATCAATATTTGTCATTTTATATTTTAATTTTTACCTAGATCATCTGAAAACCATATTAGAGTTTATAACAAGAAATTTGGTCATTAATATTGGTAATTTTCCTAGCCCTCCACTTCCAACATTAAGGAGGAATTCTTAATGTTGGGAATTTACAGGTATAATCCTGTATCAGTTTAGTTCATTAGAGTAACTTTGTATCATTATACTACTTTGTCTATTCTATTGCCATATGGTTGGGAATACTGAATCTTCATTTATATACTTTGGCTATAAATTTTATCTTCTAGCTTTTGTTATTTTTAAAGCAAAATTTGTCAGTTATATAATTTGGTTTCTTCATCTGGAAAAAAAGCATTAGTTCTTTCTCTTGGACTGATTTTCCTTGCATCTTTATTATCCTTTTGTCTAGCAGTAATGTTAATTCCACACATGTCTGAGACTGTCTCATCTTTGTCCTAGGCAATTCCAAGCTGTTCCTATCAAGCTTCACATATTTCATTTCAATATTTTAACATCCCTGGGGATTCTAGCTGATGTAAAAAACATTGTCTTTCTTTTTTTATAACCTTAATTCTGGAGTAATGCTTTCTCAGGAAAGAATTTTGTTTTGCAAAAATAAATCAATAATGGTCCTGTTGGATTGCTTATATAACAATAAGACTAAAAAGCTAATAACCTGTGCCTAATTTGACCTCATCGAGATCAAATTTAGAGCCAAAAAGAGAGTATGTGAGTATAAATTAACACCAATTATCAGTTATCTGAAGGCAAGGGTGGCTCACTTCATAGACAAGAAAGAGGGCACATATGTAAGAAGAAATAAAAGTCATATGTATCTGTGTTGATTTTTAATGATGTGTACTTGTCATAAACTCATAAGGAAATGTTACATTATTTTGGTAAAAATAAATAATCTTTAAATATATATATAAATCTGTAATTGGTAGTTATTTGGACAAGGACAAAAAAAATCGTTCCAGAGGAGAAAAGTTGTCTCCTGCTTAAAAGCATAAAAGCAAACTCTTGCTAGGCATGCATAGGGCACAAGCTCTCCCAATCTCCAGAGAAATGCCATCCAGGGGAAGACTGTCAGTTGCAGTACCCCAAACTCAGACTTCTGAGAAACTGAGAGTCTCTTCTCCCCTTCCATGTTGACTAGGGCCTTTCAACTAAAGAGCACTTCCTTTATGAAATCACCATGTGATTCCACATTAGTCTCCAAAGAGCAGAAAAAGATAGAAGCATAATTTTTTCAGGTAAAGTGGGCTGTGGTGAGCCTTCAGAGAAAGACTCTCTCTACAACTCACTCACGAATCAATCAATGAATCTGTCCCTATAGTAAAGAAGGGATTTAGAGCCCCACCCTATGTCCACATGACAGATTGCGATTACCTTATGCCCAGCACTTTAGAAATGGATGGTCCTTTTCTTTCAATAAATTCACTAGTGACGGATAATACAGTGGGTAGGGCACTTGCCTTCCACCAGAGTTCCAGACCCAACACTATGTAAGATTCCTGAAGCAACACCTGGATGAACCCTGAACAGAGACAGGGGTAAGCAAGCCCTGAGCATCTCCAGTGCGGCTTTCAAACCCACTGGGAGAGTACTGGAGCCTTGGTAAATTCTTCTGCAATATTTCTGATAGAGACTATTAAGGGAACAGATAGGACGAGATTGGTAGTGCTAATAGGACCATATCATATGGGGGATAGATAGATAGATCCCAGGCCTCTCACACACAAAGAATGCACTCAGCTCTCTGGGTGGTCTCTCCAAGCCATCTCTCCAATATTTCTGATAGAGCCAAGTGGGAGAACAGATAGGACAAGATTGCTAGTGCTTGTAGGACCATATCATATGGGAGATAGATAGACCTCTCACACATAAAGAATACACTCAGTAATTTGGGCTATCTCTCCAAGTCCAATTGTTCAAATTTTTAACGTAGACACAAGGGATGAGGCTAAAATATTGAGCACAAGCCTTGAGTATTCTAGGCCTTGTGTCCAGTTACAGACACAGCACTCAGCATACCCCCACCATCCCAACTATTTTATACTGTTGAATAGAAACCTGCCCAGTCCTGCCCCAATGTGGCACAATCATTTGTTGTAGGTGCCAAAAGAAACACGTTAGTGCTCAAGGGAACTGGGAGGCTCTGTTGGACATAACTGACTCATGGATGCAGAGATTTGATGTTGGCCCTGGTGAAACAACAATACTTAGACTCAGAAGTGCTCAAGAGCCATGGAGTGAAAGGGGTTGATCTCAGGATCTTGTGCATGTACCTTTACTCTTTGTGACCGCTGACATATATTTTTATCTCAATGCTCATATGCCAGCATGAGAGATAATCATTTTCCTTATAACTAGAGCTTTCTATATCACAAAACCAGAAAAAAAAATAAAATAAAGAATAAAAACATATTGAATCACTAATTTTAAACTGCATGTAATGATTCTATAAGAGTGATTGAATAAGTAGCAGATAGAGGAATATAACACCATATCTTACAACTATTTCTATTTAAACAAAAGTGCAAATACATGGAATTCATTGGCTTATGAGCACAATTTCTTATAAAACATGCTTTTCCAAGTATATTTAAAATATATCATTAAAGTCTAGATAATCTTAACTATAATATCATTTTTAGTTAATATCCATTGTGTTGTGAAGACAAAATTAGAGCAGGAGAGATTGTGTCACAAGTAAGTTGCCTTGCAATTGGTCGAGTCAATCTGAGTTTGTACTTCAACACCTCATGTGATCCCACAGAACCTTGTGCAGTAAGCCCTGAGTGCAGCTGTGTATAACCCCAACATACATGCACACACAAAAAAAAAAGGTTAACTTGAATTTCCATTTATAATTCTCATGATTTTAGTTCTCGGAACCTAGATAATTTATAAGTAGCTGAGACCCAGAGGCAAAGTCTCCTACTTCACTAGGTTACTTTGAGAATACTACATAGAAACAAGTTCTCTGAGTCTTTCAGTTTTATCAGTGGTAAAATGCTAAACAATCTTTTCCCTTAGCTTTTGAAAGCCCATGCATTGATCTTTATTTCCTTCCAATGAGCATGTACATAACAAACAAGTTGCATTTATTATCATGAATAGTGCTCCTGACATGTCAGAATGTTAGCATTAAGTGAGCAAAACAATCCATGAATGAAACCTATTGTTCTGAATTGGAAAGATTATCATACACCAAGAAGATCCATTGGATCTTAATAAAGGAGAGATGTGACAATAAACTTCAGGCAAGTTCCGAGTCCTGAATACAAACAAAAAACACGCTTCTGAATTTGCCGGGGTGCCCCTATATGTCTTTTATTGTGAGTATGTGTTCATCTTTGAACATAGTTTTAGTCATCTGTCACAAGTGTGTTAGTCTAAATTGGTTTCTGAATGATATTGACTTTCCAAGATCCTTGTAGGAAATGTTCAGGTCTATTGAGTAGCAGTCACATTTTCAGTCCTTGGAAAATATTGCAAAAAAAATTCAGAAAAGACAGTTTTATTTATTTTCTTGTGTAATAAAGCAATTGTTCTTTATTATTGGTGTTATTATGCCCCCATTTTAAACCTCTTTAAAGATTCATACCCCTTTTCCAAAGCCTTCTTTGAAGCATCTTTTACCTCTTTATTCCTTAGGCTATAGATCAAGGGGTTCAGCATGGGGATCACCACAGTATAAAATACAGATGCCATTTTGTCCGTGTCCAGAGAGTGGTTTGACTTGGGCTGGAGGTACATGAAGATCAGTGTGCCGTAGAAAATGGTAACAGCCACCATATGGGATCCACAAGTAGAAATGACCTTGCGGCGTCCCTGATTCGAGCGAATCTTCAGGATGGCAGCGATAATAAAGACATAGGAGGTGAGAACAATGGAAGAAGAACAGATCATATCAAAACCAGCAAAGGCAAAGATCAGAATTTCTTTGATGTGTGTGTCTGAGCAGGATAGAGCCATCAGAGGAAGATCATCACAATAGAAATGGTTGATGACATTGGGACCACAGTAGGTCAGACGGAAGGTAACAATGGTATGGAATAGGGCCACCATAAAGCTGTAGATATAGGGAACAGCCACGAGTTGAATGCAGACGGTTTTGGACATCAGTGTTGTATAATGCAGAGGACTGCAGATGGCTACATACCGGTCATAGGCCATGGAAGCCAGGAGGAAACACTCGGTGATCATGAAGGTGAGGAAACAGCCCAGCTGAGTGGCACAGGCATAGAAAGGAATAGTGTTTTCTTCCACCACAAAATTCACCATCATCTTGGGCGTGATAGCAGAGGAGTAACAAACATCCACAAAGGCTAAGTGACTCAGGAAGAAGTACATAGGCGTGTGCAGTCTCGTATCTATCCTGATGACAGTAATCAGTCCCAGGTTCCCTAACACTGTGACTGTATAGATGATTAAAAACAACGCAAAGCATGGGGCCTGGAGCTCGGGCCGATCTGTAATTCCCTTGAGAATGAATTCAGTGACATAAGTGATGTTCACATCAGCCATCTATTCTGGCAGCCTTGACAAGTTTAGCTGTTAGTTAGTGAAAGCAAAAGACACTTCTCCTGGCCCTGCTAATGGAGAGGGATCAGTGATCACTATTCATCTTGAATCACGTCAACTTTGGGGCAAAAGAGTATAACTTAGTTTCCTATGACATGTCATTCTTGCCCCAAGGAGACCTCAGAACCCTAATTCATAATAATTGGATTTCCTTATAATGTTGAGTAAAACCAACTTCCTTGAAACATATTTTGTCAGGGATAAATCTGTAATTTGTCATGATACTTTAAAAAAACAAGAGCTAACTGTGCACTAGATTTTCTTATGTTGTAACTCGTGGTAGTTCCAAAGTATATACCAACTAAAATATGAGGAAAATACATAATAAAAAGAAATATGTCAATGAAAAATACTAAAATATTAAGTATAGTGGTAATAAAAACAGAATTTTTGTGGTAATAAAAACAGAAAAGATGTTTGATATTCACTAAGTGAAATATATAAGCCCAATATTACTAATAGAAAAATAGAGTTTAAACAGTTTCACATGAGGTATAATTTAGATTAACAAATTCAGTAGATTTAGCAAACACATAGAAACTAAATTACCCATGAAAATACGTAAAGTACTCATAAAACATGTATGATTTTACATAGACCTTGCAGGTCTCCAGATTTTTTTCCCTGAACTCCACTAATTTTGCTTTATTTTTTTATTGATTTCTTTTTTGCCCACACTGGCAATGCTCAGAGAACATAGATGCCTGTAGGTCATTCCCTGGTGGTACTCAGGCACATTATATTGAGATCGATTCTAAGCTTTCCACATGCAACGCATATGGAAATATGAGTAATAGTTCTTTACTTTGAGTAATAGTTCTTTACTTTGTTAGAAATAATTTTCTTGATAAACTCCAAGCAATGTCTGCACAAGTTCTAAAGTCATCATCAATTAATATTCTCACATATTATTAATGAATTTACACATTTCTGAAAAAATTTGAGGGGAGAGTCTTAAAATCATCTACCCAAATATTTCTTTAATATGCATGAATGTTTATTGGTTTTCTGCAAAACTCTTCTTGAAACAAATGTTGCCTCAAAATTATTAGATATTGGAATAAGTTATGGAACATTCATTTTCCAAAGTCCAGGCCATTTGACCAAATTTATCCAGAACTTAACCAAGGCTTTGTGTGGTAAGTCTGTCTAAAGAGGCATCATTATTTTTCAAAGCCCTTTAGATGCTTTTTGTGGTCAATAGTGTTTGTAAAGTAGAAACCATAAGAATAATTTGTTGATGATAACCACAAGCATATTGCAGCTGCATTTCCAAAGTTATTTCTTATTTGTTTTCCTATCCTATGGCTCAGTCATGTTGAGTTTTCATTCATGCCAATAGAATTCAAATTGTAAAATTCCTATTTTTGTTTTAGGAAAGACTCATCCACGGCTGTTCAGTAAATATTAGTTTCAAGCAAAGTAATTTTTAATTACTTATTTTGTATGTTTCCATAGGAAAATATTTTCCTCAGGAGGATCCTCTGAGGGTTTGCTCCTAAATTCCCTTTCAAAACTCAACTTAATCTTACTTTACAAATAAAAGAAATGCTCCATTCATCATAACTTCATAAAAATCCTTGCTCCAAGGTTTTAAAGTACTCAGGGTTCAAAACTAGTTCTTTAGAGTTTTCTTTTACCAAGGCATTAAGACTCTGACTCTTTAATGAGACACATTTGAAATGAAAGTTTAATTTAGGTTTGATTATTATTAAAGCCAGAATACATGTTAGTTTAAATACAATAGAATAAAAAATTACAATTGTAAAAGAGATATATACAATCTTAGAACCTTATAGTTATAAGAATCAAATTCCAGGCCAGAACAAGAGAACAGTGGATAGGGTGTATGCTTGCCTGGCACCCAGCTGACCTGGCTTTGAAACCCAGCATGACATACATTTCCCTGATCCTGCCAATAGCAGTCCCTGAGCACAGAGTAAGGAATAAACCCTGAGAGTACTGCTAGGTGTGGCCTCAAAATTAAATAAAGAAAAATTTCAATCAATACACATCTATGTCCAAGTGAGCAGGTAAAATTTTGAGTTTTAGAGAAGATAAAAGAACCACTTAATTGATAAAGCTATACTATATTGGATTTATCTTTTTTATAGAAATCAAATTTAAAAAATTCAAAAAATAAGAGAGCAACTCCCTACAAAGGAGATCATATCTCTATTTTCTCATGTTTTAGTTTTGCATTGGGACCACACCTAGCAGTTCTCAGGGCTTACTCCTGGCTGTGATCAGGCATCTAACTGGCAGTACTGGTCTCATTTGTGCTGCTGGAGATCAGGCAGGGGATTCGGCCACATAGCAGGTGACCACTTTAACTTTGCACTCTTTTCTAACCCCTCTATCAGTACTTTTATAGGTTATTTCAATTGGCAATTGACGTCTCACTATTTTGATACACTTGACTTTATACAGATAAGATATGCTCTAAGATTTTTAAACAAAAAGGCAATATTTTAGATCATTTGCACCCATTAAAAGCATGACATAAATATATATGTACATATTATGATACCAATATCCAAGGTCAAGTGAAACATATATCAGGAGGTCTTGTCAAAGGTGGAAATTATCACAAATGTGTGGGAGTCAGAGGTTAGGTAAGACAGAAAATGGAACAGGGTGCTAACAATTGTCGAGGGTACTAATGCCAACCTAGAACTGAGCATTAAATAGAGGCAAAAGGATACACATGACAACCTTTTAATGTATGTTCTGTAATCCATAGTCTGGAAGGGAAGGAAAAGAGAAAGAGAGAGAAAGGGAAAGAAATAAAGAACCTGCCATGGAGGTGGGCTGGGGAAGGGGAGGGAACCGGGGGCGTTGGTGGTGGGAGATGGGCACTGGTGGAGGGACAGGTGCTGGAACACTGTACGACCAAAACCCAAATATGAACTTTTTAATTGTATATCTTTTTATTTGTATATCTCACGGTGGTATAATAAAATACTTAAAAAAAAACATGAGGGAGTCAGAGGTTAGGTAAGACAGAGAAGGGAACATGTGTGAATAAATGTCGAAAGGGCTGATACCAACATAGAACTGAGCATTAAATACAGGCAAAAAAAATGCACATGATGGCTTCCAAGTGTATGTAGTGCAATCCACAATGTATAGGAGAAGGAAGGGAGAGAGAGGGAGAAAGAAAAGAGATAAAGAACCTGCCATTTGGGCAGGCTATGGGGGGGAGGGAATTGGGAACATTGGTGGTGGGAAATGGGCACTGGTGGAGGGCGGGTGCTGGGCACTATGTGACCAAACCTCCAAACATGAACAATGTTTTAATTGTATATCTCACGGTGGTATAATAAAACAGCTTAATTTAAAAAAAACTATTCTTATTTTTTCAGTATATTTTACCATATAGTGTGTTTGTGTATGTGTGTATGTGTGTGTGTCTGAGAATAAAACTGAGGATCTCACACAAGGCAAAGTTTGTGCTCCATCACTGAGCTACCTTCTAGCCCCATAAGTTACATTTTGAAAATTAAAATCAATAAGTTCAATTTTTAACCTTTCTTGCCATTTTTAGCAACTTCTTTATTTGGTTTCTCTAGTCTCTGTAAATTCCCACTGAGGTTCTCAAACCATAGATGCAGAGCAAATTAAATTTCTCTTTACACTAATGATTAAAGAGTTTCCATTGCTTATGAAAGATTAGGGACATATATTTGATGTGTCTATACTTTGAAAATTAAGTTAAGGATAATGCTTTGCATAAAATATAGCAAAAGTTTTCAGTAATCAAGAAGAAGAAAATGGCCTTTGAGACCATCTTCTTTCTCTGCTGCTCTATTAGCAATGGCACACCCGGAATTGATTCACTAGCTAGTTAATTAAGGTCCTGCTCTGAACTTTGTCAGGCTCTGCATGGATTTTCACACCAAAGCTTCCTCTTTCCAGAGCTATAGTTCCTCTCCAGAACATAGCTAATGGCCTATGGGATCACCCGGTAGACTAAAGGTTGACCAAGATGGATGTTTCAGATGTTTCAGCATTAGATGCTTCCTAATGTTACCCCAAACAGGTACAAATAACACAGGAAACTTGAAGGAAAGCGAGGAAGCTCACGTTTGTAGCTAATTGCCTTGAGCCCTGCTAGAGGCTAAATGAATTGGGAATATACTGCTACCAGAATTAAGTACAGGATAATTCTTGGTGATTCATTTTGAAATCACCAAATTTTAGGCAGAAAATCTCATTGCCCTTATAGTTCTCCATTAGACATGGAGTAGCAACTCCATATAGGGTATCACTGCAGGAGGAGGGGTAATAGTGGGAGATTAGCCAGTTACCTCAACAAAAGGACACTTAAGAGGTGATGTCATTACTACCACAGTCAGCCAAGTTAAGATATTCTGAATGGGAAACTACATCAAGGGTGGAGTGTTGGCGATTCTCTACTATACAAAGTGCATTAGGACTCACCTGGTTTGCAGTGATCCTGACCCCCCAGCGAACTCATTCTGAAGTAGTGTGGGCAATTTATTAGTTCCTAGATCCCTCAGGGCTAAGATTGCATCTCCAGAGATATTTGAATGATACAACAGTGATTTCACAAGTTCTCTCAAAGTAAGATGAACCAGACACATTGGGAATTTCAAAAACATCCTAATTATCAACTTCTGAAAGACTGTGCTTCAAGTCTACCCATCAAATTCTATAATGGCACCAGTCGGATATACCCCTGGAAACATCAAACAAGATCATAAAGCTGTGTTCATTCAGTCAATAATGTAAATCTAGTGATAGGATCAGTTAAAACGAGAGCTTATTTTTAAAACCTTGGGCAATGCCCATATTTTTAAATCAGATTTAAAACAGTCTGTTGTTTATATGTATGTTTGCAAAGGACACAATTAGTTCCATGATAAATAATCTTTATCTAATTGTTTATTTTTTGCAAAAAGAAAAACCTTATGAGCCATAAATAAATTAGGCTAGTTCAGAGACCACTTTAAACAAAAAAAAAGGAAACAGGATTTCTTCTGCTACAGTTTCCAACTTGATAAATTGACACAAGAGAAATATGCTGCTATTAATGATGAAATCCAGTCTCTTATAATATTTAAAATATAATGTTATATATCATGTACAAATATAAAAGTATATGCATCATATATAATCATATATAATAAATACATATCATATAAATGCATATCATCACTGTATCACTGTCTTCCCATTGTTCATCTATTTGCTCGAGTGGGCACTAGTAACATCTCCATTAGTCCTGTCACAAGCAAGTGCAACTCAAGGGCATCTCCTTGCTACAGGGACAGGAGGAGCCCAAAACCATTCTTCGGGTTATGGAACTGAAGTCCATAATAGTCTTTGGCATAAAAGTAAATAAAACACGGTAGCTTGCCAGGCTTTACCGTGTGGTGGTATAGTCTCAGTAGAAGGCTCTCAACCAGAGCATTTACTGATGAAACATAAAGGGAGAAGATCAGATTTTCTCTTGGATGGAGCTCTGAGGAACTATGGAGTCTGGATGTTGAGAATGACTGACTGCATGATGTGTGGTTTGTTCTGGCTTCTTGCCAGGCTTACTGGTATCAGTTAAAACATGTCTATAACTGTTTACTATGTATAAATGTGAAAGAAATTGGGAAGAACCTTATGCAAAATTCAGTATCCTATAAAAATATCACGTGGCTGCATAGTGGCCACGCGTAAGGGACAGGTGGGTCTGGCATGGGTGGGTCTCTCTCTCTCCGGGGCAACTGGCATGGAGGCAGAGGAAAGGGCAGGGCCCAAAACTCCACTCCGAGTCTGGCCAGCATGGTCTCTCCCCGCTCATGAGAGCAAACCCTTGGAGCAATGTTAGACTTGGCCAGGGGATGGCCGAGCCTCTTACCTGAAGGTTAGCCCCTTAGGGGTTGCTTCCACATGGGGTGGGCCGAGCAGTGCAGCTGTGGGTCTGAAGTGGAAGGCTCTGGATCTCTTCCGGGTTTGCAAATTAGCTGAGTCTGCATATGATATATATCTATATAAAAATATACCTTACTACAATAGTCAAAAATCAGTTTTAAAGTTGCCTATCACTACTGATTTCTAATAATCTTTTGTTCCAACCACCAACTCTTTCTAATGTGTCTATCATAAATTCAACAGTGAAATACATGTTTCATTTCTTATTTGGGTTTCCTCTGAAATTTTCAAATGTTCAACATTATTTTATACATTGACATTTCTAACGTTATTCTCTTTTTAATTTTAATAACACTTGACATGAAATTAACTCCATTCATAAAGTTTCAAGTGCACAATATTATGTTAACAATAAATAAAATGTGACCCAAGCGATCTGTAGAAAATAGTCACCTTAGGAAACTATCCTTTGAATGACTTTCATTATCCTTCATCCCATTTGCTGGCAAGCATTCTACTTATATTTTTATATCTTTATCTTCAATTGCCATTATGCAAAAATAGTCTTAAATCCATTAGCAGATTAATTATACTGAAAACAGAAGTGCATGTGCAGTGGAATATTGAAATATTGTAAAACTAATAGAAATTGGTTTTGCTCTCTTAGCTACTCCACCCAAGTGCAGTTATGTGGTATATTCACTGCTGTTTCTGGCTTAGTAGAATCTTAAGTTTCAGAAGAAGAGCAATAGTACAGCAAATAAGTCATTTGCCTTGCATGCTGCCAACCCTAGTTCAATACCCGGCTCCCCACAAAGTCACAGCTAAGCCAAAAACCATGCTAGATGTAGCCAAGAAAAAAAAGCACAGCAAAGAGTCTTACAGTTCCACTCATGTTGTCATACAAGTCCTTATTTTCATTTATAAAAGATAAAAAATATTTCACCACATATGCAAACCTATTTTCATTATAATTCAATGTTTATGGAGATTTAGGTAATTTCTCCATGGTGGTAATTGATGGTAATGCTGTAAAAATGAGATGATGGTTGTTTCAATTATTTTGGATATATACTCAGATCTGGAGCTAATGAATCCTATCATACTTGCATTTAAACTAAATATTCATAAATTGCTATAGTTTTCCATAGTAACTATACCTTTAAATATTCTCATCATTTTGCACAAATTCCACATTATCTTGATCACTTGACATCCCATTATTTGTTGATTTGCTCGGGGGGGTGCCAGTAACGTTTCCATATGGATATATTCTTTGACTACAGATACCTAACCAATAGGAAATGGCTCCCTTTGTGGTGTAAAATATGATTTTTTCTTGTGATTGATGATATCGTTTTTTGTTGAATTTTAACAATTCTTCTCATATTTTGCCTTGCCAGATAAATTTTAAAATGTTTGAAACTTTATTTAAGCACCATGGTTGACAGTTGTTCTTAATACAGTCATTCAGACACTGAACGTTCCAGTGCTGTGAGCTTAAATGGGACATTTAAGCTCAAAACAACTCAAGTTCTACATTTCAAAGCCCAAATTCTCAACATTCTTCCACAAATCTTCTTTCTATAATAATAGCTTAATCTTGGTGAATATTATGTAGTTTGAATAGTATTAGCCCTTGAAAGCTTTATCTTCTTTCCCCTCAAATACTATACCTATTTTTTCTTGCAGATCTTTCCCTTCCCTTAATTTACTTTGTTTCACTCTACCCTTCAATATCCAGAAGCATAAAATAATTTCTTATTCAAAACTGTTAAAGTGATTATGGAATTTTGGAAATATAATGACTCCCCAAATTGAAAAATAGTCAGTGACTTTCTAACCTTTTCAGAAAAAGGTCAAATGATGTAAAACAGTTTCAAAGATTCTGTATGACCTTATCTAGGGTATTCTCTAGTTTGCCTTATTCTTAGCCACTGCCTGACTTTGTACAAATTATTCTTATAAGTTTGTTACTATGGCCAAACTGAGTTTAAATGAATTTTTTTTTTTTGCTCTTTGGGTCACACCTGGCATTGCTCAGGGGTTACTCCTGGCTCTGCGCTCAGGAATTACTCCTGACGGTGCTCAGGGGACCATATGAGATGCCGGGGATTGAACCTGGGTCAGGCTACATGCAAGACAAATGCTCTACCTACTGACCTATTGCTCTGGCCCCAAATGATTTTTTTTGGTGTTAAATGCATTTTAAACTTTAAGTGATTTTAAATGAAATCTTTAAATATTTAACCTATGAGACTAATACCCAAGAACTGTAGAAACTATAGAAACTAGGGCCAGGAGGATTGGTCCACAGTTGGAAGCCTGCTTAAGTGCTAGGGGAGAGGGCAGTTGGGATGGAGAAAAGACCATCACGACACCCTGGCTATGCTCAGAGTTTATTTCTCGCAAGACTCAGAGGTAACTCAAGTGGCCATATATATAGATATTGTTGGGATCTAAGATGGGTACAAGGCAAGTACTTTACCCACTATAGTATCTCTGTCCCTAAGACTATCACATCCTTAAATAATACCAACCAAACAAAATATTAGGATTATTCCTATTGTGCCAAAAAAACTTAAAAGCATATGTATTGTGCAATTACTATAGTATATCTCCTTTTTGCTATTTTTGTTTGCAAAGAAGGACGTAAAAGTACAGAGAAATCAGACACTTCATGGAATCAGAATAAAAAGAGGACTCTCTTTGGACTCACATCAGATCTGTAACCATTGACCAGATTCTAAAATCTAGAATCTGCTGTTCTAGATTCTTCCTTATTCCTGGGTATTACTGATGGCTGAATCTGATTGGATTCTAGCAATAGAAAGTTGAAACATAACAGGTAATGTTAGGAGAGACACCTACTCTCTCCTTGCTTTGCATCTGTGTCTAACAGAGGCCATAGCTCTCTTCAGCTCCTGCCTGCCGGCATCTCTCTATAGCTCTAGTCCCATAATCTCCTAATTTTCTCTTCTGCCCCTGAGCTAGTATTATGAGTCTAGAAGCCTCACCATTTCTGCTTCTTTATAATGTCTTGCTCGATGATGTGAATTGGGGTCAGAGAATAGCACAGGGTCAAAGGACAGGTTTTGTCTTTGGCCAGTTGTGCCAAAATGGCTGGGAGAGGCCTCTGGGGCTTTCTAAGCACCAGTGTGGAGCCCTCCCTAAATAAATAAATTATATGAGTTGACTTGCAGGTATCTGTTCAGCAATTGTTAAACTCTTTTTAATTTATTTCAAAACAAAAGAGCAGAAATATACAAGAAGTTGATCTTGTATCAAGTTTAATAATACATTCTTGTGTGTACATCTGCATGCACATATATTGTCTATCTTCTAAGGCCATCACCTTAATATTACCACAAATAACTCAATATATATTTTAAATAATTATTAGGCTGCCTTTGAAATATAGATATGGAAAGAGGAGTACTTAACAGTATTTCATTCAACTTAAATCTTTATTGCATGACTTATATCTCACCTATAATTGAAATGTTGTTAGCTGAGTCTTGAGACAATTTTTAAAATTATCTTAGCCTCTTATTTGAAATGTGGGATTTCTCTATATCATAGTGTTTTGTTAAAATATTATACCATTGATTTAGTACATTGCCTTAAAAATAAATGGACACTAAATTAGAATCACCAAGTTGATTATCTTCAGGTATTTTTATTATTGGTGCCTTTATTAGCCCACTAGTGATCGTAGCGTCCTTTTAATTTGCAGTATGCAAGTTCTCTACCTTCAGATCTATTTTTACTACTCCAAATAGCCCTGCACACTAAGTAGCATTTTTTATTTTTTAACTCAAGCTCAGAATGTGTTACCCCCAAGAGTATACCCATAGGTAGTGGAAGACCTGAGCACAAGTCCAGATCTGGCTCCAAATCCTTTTCCCTCTCCACTACTTCGTCTCATTTCCCAGAGAAATTACTTCAAGGGGGCAGGAAAGAGCCATCCCAGAAGAATCAGATAATTGTCTCAATGCACTCAAACTAAATGGCATATTCATTAATCTTTAGTTGAAACTTTCTGTTACTTGAAATTGGCTTGAGTTAATATGTCCCCAAGAAAAAGTGGAGAAACCCATCTTTT
Organism: Cryptotis parvus; assembly: GCA_021461705.1. Lineage (NCBI taxonomy): Eukaryota > Metazoa > Chordata > Mammalia > Eulipotyphla > Soricidae > Cryptotis > Cryptotis parvus. Next base: position 28,839 of record JAJIBD010023735.1, on the reverse strand, counting down.
TAATAAGGCCCCTGAAACTGCTTAGCAAGTTTCTGCAATTACAGCAGGGAATTCTGTTCACAATAAAAAGTAATAAGACCCATAGAGACAGTTTCTATCATTAGCATTTAAGCAAGCTCTGCCTTCAAGTTTTATCTAATGATTAGAATTATTTAGTTAATAATAAATAAATAATAGTAGCAATGGAAAAAAAGCATTTTTTCTTAATTGTTCCAGAAACTGAATTTTTCAACCTAGCTAGAAATCAAATGCTCTCCATATTGTATAATAGTTTTTATTTTATATAATATGAATAGGCAACAGACAAGTGGGAAAATACCGGATGTTAATCTGTACCAAATAGCATGGGAATGGAATCACTAATAAAAAAATATTTCAAATTCACTGGAAAATCAGCAGCTTTCACAGTTAGGTGTTTGACAAATATTAAGTGAGAAAAAGGGTTATCCCTAGAATTACTGAAAAAGACTACTGGCTATTCTCTTCGAATATAGAAACAGTAGTTGGCCTGGTAAAGGCCTACTTAAGTCGAGGTAACAAATAAATATCAATTGTAGTGAATACATAATAATATAAATTGGATTTAAATTTATATATACCTTTATGCACAATTTAGATGACAGCTGAGAGTTACATAGTTGGTCCAAGCAGAGTTTTCTACATATCTGCATAATATGAATTCATCTTTTCCACAAATAGAACAGGTCATAAAATTTTGGTATCAATGCAAACATGCAAAAATTATATTAAAAGAGGCAATGCCTCTAGAAAATAAAATATGCCTGAAGGAGTAAATTGAATGTTCAATCTAAAAGTTTCAGATAATATAATTACACTTCTATGTGTGTTTTTAAAAAAATCCAAAGGAATAAAAATAAAGTCATCTGTTTAGGATGTTTATTTATTTATATTTTTCTGTTTGGGTCACACCTGGTGGTGCTACTCAGGGTTATTCCTGACTATGCACTCAGGAATTACTCCTGGAGGTGCTCGAAGATCTTACGTGATGCCAGGCATAGAACCCAGGTCAGCCTTGAGCAAGGCAAATGCCCTACCCGCTGTACTATCCCTATGGCTTCTTGTTAAGGATGTTTATACAAACTTGTAGTAGAACAAAAAATACTGAAACTAGATATGTTAGGAACTAAATACCAAATATCAGGTAACAAAAAATATTTCTATAAATTGATTAGATAATTAAAAACAAAATAAAACCTGCCAAAATAGAAGCCTGATTTTAGCCATTATATTTTTTAGCCAACTTTGGCTAGCCAAAGTTAGCCAATTTAACTTGTCTATGTTCTAGATACATAGAAAAAATCAATAAATATTGCCAAGCAATACGTGAACTTCCAGAAAGTTTATGGCAATCTTACCCAAACTAAATTTTTCCCACATTTCCAAGCTCATCTAATCATTTTAAAAATCATTCTTCCTCCCTGTGTTTGTGGATGCTTATTTAATCATTTAAATGACAGATTTTCTTATGATGAAATAAGTGCATATCTAACACCATGTAAAAATAAATTTTTGCAAAATAAGATATATATGTCATATCAGCAAATATATATGGCATTATATTGCAGTTCAAGTAATTGTCTCGAGTTTACTATTTTTTTTATTCTTAAATATGTCTTTTTTAAATTCCGCCCTTTATTTTTTTATTAAACTACTGTGAGATAGCCAATTGCAAAGACGTTCATAATTGGGTTTCAGTCATAGTGTTTCAGCATCTGTCTCCAAAGCCCCACATTTTTGTATTAGAAGTAGGACTTATTGTGGTGGGTGTGTGGTGAGTAGAAGGGTATGGAGGACACAGCAGTGGCAGGTCCTAAGGCTCTCGGGATGCGGTACCAGTCATTTCACTGGAAGCCCATGTCTAGGGTAATACCTGACTCCACAGACATCTGGGAGACCTTCAGACTCATCTATACTAACCTGGATATAACCCCACTTCTGGGATATAGAGATCTATGAGCAGGCAACTTAAACACAGCCTTGAACGTGAGCATAGAACTTGAACACGGAACTTTGAACTTGAATAGGGAGCTTGAACAAGGGAGTAAAATTCACTAGGCACATAAATCAGAGAGAGAGAGAGAGAGAAATGTCTGACATAGAGGCAGACTGGGTGTGGATAGAAAGAAGGAAACTGGGGACATTGGCGGTGGGAAATGTGCACTGGTGAAGAGATGAGTGTTGGAACATTGTATAACTAAAACTCAGTCATGATCAGCTTTTTTTTTTTTTTTGCTTTTTGGGTTGTACCTGGCGATGCTCAAGGGTTACTCCTGGATCTGCACTCAGGAATTACTCTTGGCAGTGCTCAGGGATTATATGGCATGCTGGGATCAAACCCAAGTTGGCTGCTTGCAAGGATGGAGAGCTGTTTTACTGTTCATCTCACATGGCTTAATAAAAAAAGAACAAAAAAAAAGAAAAGCAATAAAATCTCCCATAATTAGTTACTTTAATAATATGTACATATTGATAAAAGACTGAGCTTATATATCTCCCAATGTTTAGCTTTTAGTTTTGGATCCACATTCAGCACAGCTCAGGATTGTGCTGAGAGTTACTTTGGTTGATGGATACCTAATCTCCTGGTTCTGTGCTTAGGGATTACTCTTGATGGTTCTGAGGATCAAGTACTATGTCACGGTTGGAATAGTTCAAGGCAAGTAATAACTCTTGCACTATCTCTCCATTATCTTCAATACTGAGAAATAGAATTAATTATAAGGAGCCAGTGATAAAAGTGAGAAGGAACATCTAAAAGAAAATGAGAATATGGGAATTCATAGGGGGGGAAAGCTAATGAAGGATTATTGGCTATTGTTTTGTTCTGTTTAGTTTTTTCTTTTTTGAGTCACATCAGGAGATGCTCAGGAATTACACCCTCCTTGCGGTACTCAGGGTACCATATGGGATGCTCGTCGGCCACTTGCCAGGCAAACACCCTACCCACTACTATTGCTCTGTCCTCACCTACATTTGTTCTTGTGCCTAACTTTAAACTTTGGGGTGATTTAGTAATGACAACAACAATAACTTAATAATAGTTGTTAGTTAGTCTGGGTAATAGTATTCTTTTGATTCAAACTATCTTCTTGATGTAGCTGTGAGGGCCCAGTTCTCTTACTCCACATAGTGCCTGTCAATCAAGAGATGATGGGCCAAGAAAGAGTTTTATTAAACAATATTCTGGCAGGGTTGAAGATGATAAGGCCATGTCTTAGAGAACCATCTCACCTGCATAGTCATAAGAAACAGCTGGCAATAAAATGGGAATGTCTACATTTAGAAAAGCAAAGTATAGACTTATAAGCACCAGAGTGATCAATAAATTTCTCTGTAGTTACTCTGATGCATATTTTAATTGTCTCTAAATATTTGATCCTTGGGGAAAAGGACAAGAGAAGGGAAGCATTATTTATATTCTTTATAATCCATTCACAGTCTATTTTAATTTTGAGACTAGTGCTTAATTCTATTTAAGAAGGTTTCATGATGTGACTGAAACGCTGTTACTTCTTAAGTCATCTTGCACATACTCTAATTTACTAGCATGAGCATTTACCCAATAATTGCCTCATTTGCCAGAAATATTTATTTGTCTTTATTCTGTTAAGAAAGTGTGACCAAGTTATCATATTTAAATTGTTTCTACAGACATAATGGTGTTGATTTATTTATCCTTCTGTATTTAATCACTGTGATATACACAGTTACAAAGCTACAGTTGTTCTTGATTGGGTTTCAACCATACAATTTTCCAACACCTGTTCCTTTACCAATGTACATTTTCCACCATCAGTGTCTCCAGTTTCCCTCATGCCACCCCCATCCTACCCCTATGGCAGACTCTCTCTCTCCTCCTGTGTATGTGTGTGATTGTGTGTGTCTCTAACTCTTCTTTTTACGTTTTATGGTTTACTGTACAGGTACTGAAGAGCTATCATCTGCATTACTTTATCTCCTGTCGGCACGTAATTCTTGTCCAGAGTGATCACTTCCAACTCATATCAGAGCAGTCCCTTCTGTCCTAACTGCACTCCACCCACTCCCCGCCACCTTAGGGTCATGCTTGGAAAGAATGATATTTAGAATAAGTAGGGTAGCACAGCCGCATCCCAGTCATTGCCATGTAAACTCGTGGACCCATCATTACAGATTCACAACTAATCTCAGAAACAATGTAAGCCAATGTGCTAATAGTCACAGGTACATTGGTCTTCTGGCTGAAAACTCTAGGGTGTTCTTGGAAGAGAGGCAGCCTAAGTTCCTGCCCAACCAAAGCCCGGAAGCCACAGCCACACTCCATAACACCTCCATGCCAATGGTCCAATTCCATTCTTTCAAGACTAGAGACTCCAAAGAGACAAGAATCCCGGGATGCCTCTTACAGGCTGAGAGGAGATTCAGCACAATAAAATTGGTTGATTTAAAACTTTGCAAATAACTGCAAGCCTTATGTCTATGGTTCACATATTAGAGAATCTATAGACAGCTGTAAGGACAGAAATGAACCGAATACAGACTGTCCTGGGCTCCTTGATTCCATAAAGAATGGGCTATAGATGTCCCCATACTGATCAGAGTTCATGACTGCCAAGATATACACCTCCACGTGGACAATAACAATGAAAAAGTAACATTGCACTGAAGATTCAACCTAGGAAATGTTTCTTGTCTCGACAATTAGCTGTCCAGCATTTGGGGGTGACATTGCAAAAAGAACCTCTCATCCAGAAAAGACAAATGACTAATGAAATAGGACTCTGACACTGGGGACCGATGCATTGAAATGGTTGAACTGATGTTCCTTAATAGAGTGATTATGAAAAGTATGAGGAACACAACAAAAAAAGAGAACTTGGAGCTCCTGATTACTCATCAACATCAGAAGAATACGTTCTGTCACATCTGTGAATTCTGCATTAGTCACAATATTTAGAGTATTGAATCGACTTAAATGGCCTTTGATGGATGACCAAAGAAGCTGTATATTTACTCAATGAATATAAGTGACAATGTAAAAGAAGGAATCGCGCCTTTTGGAACAAAAGAAATAGAATTTGAAAAGATTACATTAAAAACCAAGTTAGACTGGGGCGAGCAATAGCCCAGCGGTAGGGAGTTTGCCTTGCACATGGCCGGCCCATATCGGCTCAGGGTCAATCCCGGCATCCCATATGGCCCCCTGAGCACCGCCAGGAGTAATTCCTGAGGGCAGAGCCAGGAGAAACCCCTGAGCATCGCTGGGTGTGACCCAAAAAGCAAAAAAAAAAATATTAGGAATGAAAGTCAGTAAGTGGATGTTTTCACTCAGATGTGGAATATAAATAAACAACTAAACTAAATGAACAGGCAAAAAAAAAAAACCCCATTAACTCATAGGCTCTGTGAAAACTATCGCTTTTATTAAAAAGAAAGATTTTTTTGGGTGTATAGAGCACTCCTTTTGGTGGTTAAATGGCACTGGAATTTTGGTGGTGGTCTATTTAATGTTATATAAATACAGAAATGTTAAATTATACTTCTGTGATGATAAATAATCCTGAATGATGACAAAAATTAATGTTTAATAGGAGAAGGACAAAAAAATAGTGAAAAACATGTTTTATTTTTCTAACGTCTTCTACTGTATCACTGTCACTATATCACTGTCTTCCAGTTCATCATCGATTTGCTCGAGTGGGCACCAGTAACATCTCTATATGTCCTGTGTCATGCAAGTAGAGCCCAAGAGCACTTGCTTGCTCCAGGAACATAAAGAACCTCAAACCATTCCATCAGGTCATGGGAAAGAGGTCTATAATTGTTATTCGTGATTTGGCATATCAAATACGACACGGGTGGCTTGCCAGGCTCTGCCATGCAGGTAGCATACTCTTGTAGTCATCTCTAAATCCAGCATTTATTGATGAACCTGCGCGGCCGTGCTAGCCGGGCCGTGATAGGTTGGTCTGCTGGGTGGAGTTCTGATGAGGGGGAAGTCCAGATGCGGAAAATGGAGGCCCTCATGGAGTGGGGGGTCATCTGGCTTGCTGCGAGACACTGCTGGGGTGACGGACCAGGGCTAGAACCCACCATCCCTCCCGGGTGCCTCGTGAGTAGCTGGGCACAGGGAGAGTCAGTAGCAGCTCAACCCCATGTCTGTGAGTCTCTCAACGTCTTCTACACACTTAGAAAATTTCACACTGTAGTAACCATGTTGTATATTATAAATTCAAGTCATATTCTTTTTAGGGGGTCTTCTGGCTTGTTGCGAGGCTCTGCTGGGATGGTGGGCCAGGACTAGAACCCACCATCCCTCCCGGCGCCTCGTGAACAGCTGGTCACAGGGAAGCCAGTAGCAGCTCTGCCCCATGTCTGCGAGTCTCTGGACCGGCATACCTGAGCCAGATTTAAGAAAGACTGCTGCAGGGTGGAACTCGATGAGCCGGGAGCTGATAGGCTGGTCTGCTGGGTGGAGGTCTGACGAGAGAGAAGTCTGGATGTGGAAAATGGAGGCCCTCATGGAGTGGGGGGGTCGTCTGTCTTGTGCTGAGGCTCTGAGCCAGATTTAAGAAAGACTGCTGCAGGGTGGAACTCGATGAGCCAGGAGCTGATAGGCTGGTCTGCTGGGTGGAGGTCTCTCAACAAGCCAGACGACCCCCCACTCTCTGAGGGCCTCCATTTTCCACATCCGGACTTCTCTCTCGTCAGACCTCCACACAGCATACCAGCCTATCAGCACCCGGCTCACACGGCATAGCGGCCGCGCTGTTCATCAATAAATGCTGGACTTAGAGATGTCTACAAGAGTATGCTACCTGCACGGCAGAGCCTGGCAAGCTACCCATGTTGTATTTGATATATATGCCAAATACCAGTAACAATTACAGACCTCATTCCGGAATGGATTGAGGCTCTTTATGTTCCTTGAGCAAGCAGATGCCTTGGGCTCTACTAGCATGAGACAGGACATATGGAGATGTTACTGGGGCCTGCTCAAGCAAATCGATGATGAACGGGAAGACAGTGATACAGTGATTCTTTTTATAATGAATATTTGTACATTTAGTACTTCTGACTCCTTGAAAACATGTTCTAGATATCATTTTAGAGTAGAGAAATAAAAGGATTAAGAGAGAGTCTATGCCCAGAAAGGTATAGAATGTCAATAAGTAGCACTTATATTTAGAACAACAGAAAATGTTACTGTGAAAAGCAGTCACATTTTAACCCTTATATAGGCACATTTATTATCCTTATAAATTATTTAAAATATTAATAGTAAAGAGATTCTTATTTAGAAATTAACATCTGATTTCATAGTATGAAGAAACTCAGGAAAACATATGATTTAAGGATAGCAGTGTTAGTATTTCAGAAAAGTAAAATACAAATCCATAATGGGGTTAGTAACTGTGGTATAGAGAGTGACCTAGTGGACTCATGGGGAAAACAAATGAGAGGAATTAGTGTTAAGGAGTATAAAACCTTCAAATAAATAAAATTACTAATTTTTAGAATAGCTAAGATATTTTATCACCTAAATGCACAAATGCCCCATTCTTATCATTATGTAATTTAAATTATAAATTAATGTATATCTTTCTCCCCAGACTAAGCAAAAATGTCAGAGATTGTTAAATTTCCTTTGCACTTGAACTTAGCCAAAAGGCCGAGAAGTGATGTTAGACTTCCTTTGAGAGAAAAACACACCAAGAAAATTTCAAATTTGTTTAAGACAGTGATTTTCAGAAAATTCATCAGTCAGTCCAGGCAGATGAATGAATCGAAAATTCTATTCTTCCCTTTCCAAACATTGCTTCTAGAAGTTGAAACCTAGTTGTCTACTTGATCAGAAACGCATGTGCAAAACTGAAAAAAAAATAAGATTATCACCTAATAATATCATTTTTTGCCTAGCACTGGAATAAATCTTAATGGCTGTTTTACACTTTCAGTTTCCACCTCTCTGTTTTCCTAATGCTTTTCTCAATGCCTCTTTCACATCCCTTATTCCGGAGCCCATAGATCATGGGGTTCAGCATAGGGATGATGGTGGTGTAAAACACAGCCACCATTTTCCCTGCTCTACGGACTCCTCAGTGGGGCGTCGCAGGTGCATGCAGAAAAGAGTCCCATAGAAGATGGTGACCACAGTCAAGTGGGAGCCACATGTGGAAAATGCCTTTTTTCTGCCCTCTGCAGAACGGCTTTTGAGGATAGCAACCAGGATGAACATGTAGGAGGTGAGAATGATGAGGAGGGACTGGACGTTGCTGTAGCCAGCCACGATATACATGGACAGCTCTTTGCTGTAGGTGTCAGAGCAGGCCAGTTTGATAAGAGGGGATCTGCACAGTAGAAGTGGTTAATCTCGTTCGCACCACAAAAAAGACAGATTGTAGGTCCTCAGGGTTTCCATGGCGCTCAGCAGAAAGCCATAAACATAAGGGACAATGACCAGGCGGACACAGACGCTCTTGGACATCTTACTACTGTAGAGCAGAGGATTGCAGATGGCCATGTAGCGGTCATAGGCCATTACGGCCAGCATGCAGTGCTCAGTCAGGACCACCGCGATGACAATGTAACATTGCACCAAACACCCTGCGTAGGAGATGGTCTTCTTCTCTGACAAGAAGTTTTCCAGCATTTTAGGAGTGACATTGGTGGAGAAACACAGATCAAGAACAGACAAACTCGAGAGAAAAAAGTACATGGGCGTATGGAGTCGGGAATCAATCTTGATTAAAATGATCATGCCCAGATTTCCTATCACGGTAATGATGTAGACCATCAGAAACAAGACAAAGAAAATCACTCGCAATTCTGGACGGCTTGTTAGGCCTAAGAGGATGAATTCTCTCACCTCAGTGTAGTTTCTTCTGATCATTTCTCGGTCTGTTTGTGGGCCATAGATTCAACTTATCTAAGGCAAGAAAGAAATGCTGAAGTCATTGAAATCTTAGTTGAATTGTGCTGGGATAGAAATCAAAAGAAAATAAAGCCCATAAGACTTGAGTTGTGTTAACTCAGAAGCATCTCCATAATTACTCAATAAATAGATGAAGATAGAGCAACGTCAAAGATTTCAACAAATGTTTTCCAGAGTGCTAACCATTACACTTTGAAACCTCATTTCAGTCAAGGCTTTTTCCATTAAGTTCTATTGATAATAACTAATAATAACTTCACGGTGCCATTGAGTAGAGACAAAGTACAAATTAAAGAATCTGATATACAACTTTTTTTAAGTCTAAAAGTATTCAGATAAAACATTTAGGAAAAATATCTGTCATTCAGAGAAAGAAAGAGGGGAAAAAGGGGTACCTGCTACTGAGGTACCCCCTCAGTACTGCTACTGAGGTACGCCCGGGATGGGAGGGAGGGGGTGTGGGTATACTGGTGGTGGTGATGGGGCACTGGTGGAGGGATGAGTACTGGAATACTGTATTACCAATTATGAACACCTTTGCAACTGTGTGTTTCACTGTGGTATAATAAAAAAAATTTAAAAATATCTGTCATAGAAGACATTGTAAAGTAGAATATGGAGTCAGAGAAATAGTACAGGGACTAAGAATGCAGGTGGGCCCAGTTCGGCCCCCAACACCACATGGCAGCCTACAGGTCCTTAAGCAGCACCAGGATGACCCATAATATGCTTTTTACCACAGGATCCATCAGCCCTGAGTCCCCAGCCCTAGCATTGAACTGTCCTGTTGACCAAGAATTGTCTGGAGCCTTCAGGACACTGCTTGAAGGCACCACATGCCCCACATAAATTTTAGAATATAATATGACATCAATTTATGGACTAATAAACAATCAAATATAAATAAATAGATAACTGAATTCTAAAATGTCTCACAGTTTCTCTGTAGCAGCTCATATAAATACCTATTTACATAGAATGTTAGAGATAATGTTAAAGATAGCATAAGCAGAGTTCTTTATCCTGAGTCCTGAAAACCTGAGTTCCAAGAAGAGAAAAAGATGTGAGATATACATCTTTCAGTTTCCACTTTGGTGATCTGCTGATATTTCAACCTCTCCCACACATTGTTTAAAGCCCCCCAAAATATTTCTATTTGTTGAATGTTGTAAATGCTATATTTTCTTACCATGATGTGATAAGTGACTTAGTCCATTTGTCCATTAGTTTGAGAAAGTGCATTTATGTTCCTTTAATAATATTCTGATTTTATATTACTTATTGTTATTTGTCTTTACATATTATTATATTTTATTGTGTCCAATATTAAGGTCTTTATGATTTTAATATGACATGCAGAACCACCTTTATTGAATCTAACCAGGTTTGTATTCTAATTAATATTGTTATATGAAACACTTGTACCAGCAACATTTCCATCTCCTTATTAGATTAATCCTGATATGTAGATTCTGAAATGAAAGGACCTTTCTTAAATACTTGAAGGTAATAAAAAATATATCACTTCAGGGTTTCTAATCTATGTTATTCCCTATCAATCTATTCAATAAACTCAGTGATCATATCTAATTTAATGCTATAATGCAAATTTTGGTTTGCTTAATATCTAGATACATGGATGGACAGTTAGAAAGATAGTAACTGAGACACAAATATAAATGATGTAAGCTATAAAGATAAAATATTGTATTTTATCAGATATGTCTAATTATTCATTCCTCAAGTGTTTGTTTAATGTTCCTTTTAAATCAAAATCTCAGCAGAAAGTTAAAATATTTTAAAATAAAAATAAGCACAAGACTTAAGACTGGTCATAAGCTCTAATGAGTATATATAAAAAAAGGACGACATCTCCCTTTTCAATTATATGAAATAAAAAGAAACTACTATAGCTATAGCAAATATAACTATAAATATAACTTTAAAAACAAATAGTAATTGTTAGAATGACCAATTCATTGGCAATATCACATACTAGACTATAAAGTATATATAAACAAACTGTTAAAGTATATTACTCGGGATGTGTTTAATGATCATAATGTCCAATTAAATTATCAGTAAATAAATCATAAATGAAAATATTTAACAAATTAGAGCATAAAATCAATAAGCCACATATAAGAAAACATAATGGAAATTTAAAAGTAATTGTCTATGAAACATGAACAACACACACATTGAAATGTCTGATTCTGTCTGATTCTTTTTTTTGGAAAGAGTCAGGACAGGAGCTATAGTCCAGTGGGTAGTGCATTTGCCTTGCATGTGGTCAACCTAGTATCAATCCCCAGCATCCTATATGATCTCCCAAGAACTGTCAAGAGTAAATCCTGAATGCAACTCTAGGAGTAACACTTGAGCATGGCCATGTAAGACCCAAAAGAGAAAAAAAGAATCAGGTAAATATATGTGAATAAACAAATCCAATCTAAAAGTATTTATATTATAAAATAGAAAATAGACTAAAAGAACTAGTAAAGAATGTATGTCCTTAAGCTAACTTCCTAAGGTGCTTCCAACTTTCTTAATAAAACTCAAGATGCACACTGAATCCTCAAGGTTTTATAACATCTCAAATCCGCAGTTCTTAATTATAATTAATCAACAAGAATCCCCAGCCTCCCATGTTCCTCTAAACCTCCTCTAGCACTAATCTGCTTGCAGTTCATTTTGTGATCTCGTTGCTAACCTCTTTCTACCTCTGGAAATTTTTAATCTGTGCCCTCTGAGATTCAAATTCAACTCTGCTTTCAAGTTATTCTCTTTTTTTTAAATTTTCATTGAATATTTATTTTTGTTTGTTTTTAATATATTTTATTATACCACCATGAGATAACCAATTACAAAAATGTTCGTGTTCGGGTTTCAGCCATACAGTGTTCCAGCACCCATCCCTCCACCAGTGCCCATTTCCCACCACGAATGTCCTGATTCCCTCCTCCTTCCCCCTAGCCTGCCTCTATTGCAGGTTCTTTATCTCTTTTCTCTTTATCTTTCTCTCTCTTTCTCTATTCCTTCTCTTACTTATTGTGGATTGTAATATATATGCTTTGAGATTATCATGAGTATGTTTTTGCCTGTATTTAATGCTAAGTTATATGTGGTAATAGCACTTTCTACAATTATTGGCACATTGTTCCCTTCTCTGTTTTACCTAAGCTCTACTCACTTTTGACAAGACCTCCTGATCCACCTTTCACCTGACCTTGGATATTGGTATCTTAATATGTATGTATGTATGTATGTATGTATGTATGTATGTATGTATGTATGTATATATATACACATATTTATGTCATGCAAATAAATGCAGTCATTCTATATCTGTCTCTCTCCAGGCTAATTTCACTCAACATGATCCTCTCCTCTTAATGTATTCAGCATCCCTTTAATTGCTTTATCAGAGTTACATAAGTTGACTGTTTTAAATCTTCATTTTTCCTTTAACATAACAGAGCAATCCACTGCTATCTAGAAATTTCTAAATATAGAATGAAAAATAAATTAAAGATCTCAATATCAGACTTGAATCCATAAAGAACATTGAAGAAAATATAGGAAAAACTCTCCACAACATTGAAGCTAAAGGCATCTTCAAAGGTGAAACATCACTAACAAAGCAAATAGAAGAAAAGATAAACATATGGGACTACATGAAACTAAAAAAGCTTCTGCACCTCCAAAGAAACAGTGACTAAGATACAAAAGCAGTCCACAGAATGGGAAAGAATATTCACCCAATACCCATCTGATAAGGGGTTAATATCCAGGATATATCAGGCACTGGTAGAACTTTTACAAGAAGAAAACAAACAACCCCATCAAAAAATGGGGAGAAGAAATGAACAGAAACTTCAGCAAGGAAGAAATTTGAATGGCCAAAAAACATATGAAAAAATGCTCATCATCACTAATCATCAGAGAGATGCAAATCAAAACAACAATGAGATACCACTTTACACCACAGAGACTGGCACATATTCAAAAGAGCAAGTACAACAAGTGCTGACGTGGATGTGGGGAAAAGGGGACACACATCCATTGTTGGTGGGAATGCCGGCTGGTACAGCCTTTCTGAAAAACAATATGTGTTGCAGGACTCCTAAGGGCCGCTGCATCTGCTCTGGATTGCCTCCCGCAGATCTCTCCGTAGATAAGGGGGTAGTCTAAATGTGGCAGTTTATCCGACCATGTATGCTGTACTAGCTGGTATAAATATTCTCCCCATGCTATCACAATCATCGTGGGGACTAGCTAGATCTTACCAGCATATTAGCCTGGCCATGTAAGGACACCTAAGTAATTAGACCAGAGAGAAATGCTGTTTGCTTCCAAACAAACAAGCATGGCTCCCTGATAAAATATAAAACTACAATGAAGTAGAGGAGACTTGTGAAGGCTTGGAGAAATATTTAACTGGCATTGGTGTTGGATCTTTGGTACAGTGACATGCCATCTCAGAAACCCCCTTCTCTACATTTTAAAGGCATTCGGCTCAAAACATTAGCACAGTAAAGGCCCTAGGTGAGATGCAGGGAGGGACTACCTAAGGGCATTGGACCCTCCCTGCTTTCCATAACAATGGGAGGAAGGTCTAAGTTGCTGGGGGGTATAAACTAGCCGGTTCCGCTCTTCCAGGTTTCTTCTTCCCGGTGGGATTTCCCGCCTTGTGAGCGATTATTCCCTTTGGAAGTTTCACACGTGGTGGTCGCCATCTTGGCCTACACGTGGCTGGGGTTCTAGCCTGGAATCCTAAGCATCGGGTTTTTCCTTTTGCTGATTTGTATGCCTGAACCTGTGATAAGTAAAGTCTTTTTAAAACCTCATCGGATCCCTGAGTGTTCCATCCATTCCTCGCCGGCCGGAGGTAGAAGGGAACTTCGCTTCCCGGCACTGTCGGGGACCCCGGCGGGCGCCCCGACAAATATGGACTTTCCTCCAAAGGCTAGAAATTGAACTCCCATTTGACCCAGCCATACCATTCCAGGGAATCTACTCTGGGAAACCAAAAAATACGCAGTGGAAATACCATCCCTACTTTTATGTTCATAGCAGCATTATTCACAATAGCCAGAATCTGGAAGCAATCAGTCATCGAAAATCGATTACTGGATAAAGAAGTTTTGGTACATCTACACAATGGAATACATGCAGCTGTTAGGAAAAATGAAGTTATAAAATTTGCCTATAAATGGATGGACATGGAGAAGATTATGTTGAGTGAAATTAGCCAGAAGGAGAGAGACAGATACAGGATGACTGCATTTATTTGCATGGCATAAATATATATGTACATGTTATGATACCAATATCCAAGGTCAAGTGAAACATAAATCAGGAGGTCTTGTCAAAGGTGGAAATTATCACAAACGTGTGGGAGTCAGAGGCTAGGTAAGACAGAAAATGGAACAGTGTGCTAACAATTGTCGAGGGTACTAATGACAACCTAGAACTGAGCATTAAATAGAGGCAAAAAGGATACACATGACAACCCTTTAATGTATGTTCTGTAATCCATAGTCTGGAGGGAAGGAAAAAGAGAAAGAGAGAAAGGGAAAGAAATAAAGAACCTGCCATGGAGGAGGGCTGGGGGAGGGGAGGGAACCGGGGACGTTGGTGGTGGGAGATGGGCACTGGTGGCAGGATGGGTGCTGGAACACTGTACGACCAAAACCCAAATATGAACTTTTTAATAGTATATCTTTGTAATTGTACAAATAAAAATAAATAAAATAAAATAAAATAAAAGGTGAGATAGCAAAATGGTTTTCTTCGAAGTTAATATGTAAATTTTGATTTTATTTTTTCTAAGTACATTGAAAAGGAATTTTTAAAAGGCAATATGTGAGCATTAAACAAAATATATGGCAAAAACAAATATCTCATACAAGAAATGTAAGCTGTTATGAGCAAAATTATCATGTTCTGTTGAAAAAAATTATAGTAGATTATTCACCAGGGGGAAAACTAAATTTATAAAGATACAAATATACCAAGATGACATAGAGTAAATAAAATTTCAATATTAGTATTGGCTTCTGAAAAGCCAAGTCCTAGAAAGCAATAAGGTACTGGAAAATAATCTAGAATTTTATAACATGAGAACCAAAAGGAGTTTGGAGCTATTTAATCCAATATACTGAAATAACTTTTCCTAAGATTTGGTGATCCCAAAGAAGAGTGCCTCTGGAGCATGTATTTTGCTTCTTAAAAATCAGAAGTGTTTTGTGTCATAAAGTATTTTCCCATAAAAAAAAGATGTTAATACATATATAGTTGGGTTTCTTTTCATTTACAGCCATCTGACTCCTATTCGGTATGTATCAATTTCCTAGCCAGGTACAGTGGCTTGATAAAATGTTGTTTTCTCTTCAAAAAAAAAATCAGAAGTGTTTTAACCCATTTATTTATTTAATAAATGTAAATTATTTCCAATTCCTATATTTTATTTTTCACCTGTAGTGAGTAATGATAGTAAACACAAAAATATTTAACTGAGAGAAAAAAAATTATTTAAACCTTATTTAGTGGAAATATCTGCTACAACCATGTTGTTATTTTACCAATCTCATTAAAAAAAACCCAGGTAGTATGAAAGATAAAGTACTGCATAGATTTCGCCTCATGGAAAATGCATTATCTGTGCATAGTTCCTCTAACGCTGCTTATTTCATTATCACATAATCTTTAACCAAAAATTAAGATGGTTTTGAACAGTCAACATCCTAGATATTGCAAACTAATTGTAAACTCACTCCTTCTCCTACCTCAGGAAATACGAGTGTCTCCTTAATGACCGCAAAGGCCAAATTCTAGCCATTGCTAAAGGATTTATACGCATGTTATTGACATCAGTTTTAATTCTAGAAAATTCCCCAAATGGTTCAAGAACTAATTAAAAGTGTAATCTCAGTGGAAAACAGTCTCACAGGAGACATAATAATTGGTAGTAGTATACTGTTTCAAATAAAGCTCTATTTTTATTATTTTATAACTCACTATTTTATAAGTTAATGGCATACTAATAAACAATACTTCAGACTTTTGTTTTCCATATTGCCTTGTTTTATCCTCTCTATCATTCTTACCAATACCTGAAAATAGTTATATAAATGATTTGCTCGATACCTTACTACCTAACTCCCACTGCTTTTCTCTCTTATCTTGGCTAAATATCTATATTGTAGCATATTTGTGCATTAAAGAACAAAATTAGGCATTGTGATCAATGGCTGCAGTCCTGTTTTTAGACAGTAGGTTCATGATGGATCCAGAAGATAAAGGAATACAGAAATGAATAAGAAATAGAGACTCGTAGAGAACATGTGAACATATAGATGATCTCAGGAATTAATTTCTGAGCCAGGAGAAACCCCTGAGCTTCACTGGGTGTTACCTCAAAAAATAAAATAAAACAAGTAAGACTTGGTTTATCACCATTCAGAAAAAGCCCTTGTCTTTTTAAAAAATAATGATTTATTATAAATCTGGAAGATAAGGTTAACAGATTGTTTGATGCTGGATTGTGATTTATACTTATTTTGTCTTGATGATGTCACCATGTTCTAGCATATGGTTCTTTTTTGAGTCATTTCAGAGAATTGATTTAGTCATTTTATTTTATTATGACCAGGGAGCTGATTTCTCATCACAACACATATTGGTCAGAACAGCTAAGTTCTAAAATGAAATTTCTTGAAAACCTAACTAAGATTTATTTTTAAATCCATTTTTTATGGTTTTTGGTACTATCCATATAAAGAATAACTGCTTCACATCTGGAGATACACTATTATAGAAATTCCACTGCCTTTTAATTTGGCGTTGTCTAATATATTTCCTTTTGATACAATTTCACAAGTGTGTAATTTTCACTGAAAATAAAAAATAAATTGAACAACTTTGTATATCATACTGGAGTCAGGAATCCTCAACATCCAGACTCCACAGTTCCTAACAGCTCCACCCAAGAGAAAACCTGATATTTCACCTTTAAGTTTCATCAGTAAATGCTTCAGATGAGAGCCTTTACTGAGAGTATACGACCTACACGGCAGAGCCTGGCAAAAACCCATGTTTTATTTGATATGACAAAAACCAGTAACAATTATGGACCTCATTCCTATGACTTGAAGGAATGGTTTAAGGCTTTTCAAGTCTCAGGGGTAAGCAGATGACCTTCGGCTACAGTTGCTTGTGACAGGACATATAGAGATGTTGTGGGTGCCCGCTCAAGCAAATCGATGAACAATGGGAAGACAAGTGAAGTGATACAAGTGATAGATCATCTATCCAGCTTGAGGCTTTAAAAAGAGCTTCATGTCTCTGTACATTTGGGACAAGAGAAGCAAATAAAAAGAAAAGCAAAAGTAAAAACCAGCTAGCTCTATAAAACTTACCTAATTGTGGAAGAGCACTGTAATCATGTTATTTGTCATAGTGCTAGTGATTGATAACATTGTTAGTGGTATTCACTGTGTTATATTATTCAGGATTTATTAATGACATACTCATAAAATATTAATAAGAAAAAATTTAAGCATGACTGTTGTGAATACCAAAAATGGTGGTTCTGTGGTGGGAGAGATGGGGATTTGTGCAGGAGACTTAATATTAGCCATATGATGTCAGTCAATATATACTCCTTATCGAAGACATAAGTAAGAATATAACCAAAAATAAGATCTAGAAAAATGAAAATAAGAATTTGTTAGCTATAGGAAGTGAAGAAGAAGAAGAAGAAGTGAAACAAGAATTTGCATACGCCTTGCAATGATATTTGGGTTGTAAAACAATAGCATGTTTTAATTAGCAATTGTATATAATAATTATAAAGGCACATATATGAATAAAGACCATAACTTCATGTCTCAAATATTTCTTTGACATGTGTCTCGTTTCTCTATCACATGCATTAATATGTTTAAATATTATAGAATTAATACTATATCATCGAGAAGAGCTGACTTCATGGTATAGAAATTAGCAATAGCACACAGTAGAGTTGTGGGCAGAGAGGTTTCTTATCCAGTCACGATTTATATTATAAATTGGGTGAGGGGTCCGTTCTACTTTTCCTCACACTGCAGTGCATGTTTAAATCTTCTATCTTTCCCATCTGATAAGGGGTTAATATCCAGGATATATCAGGCACTGGTAGAACTTTACAAGAAGAAAACAAACAACCCCATCAAAAAATGGGGGAGAAGAAATGAACAGAAACTTCAGCAAGGAAGAAATTCGAAATGGCCAAAAAAACATATGAAAAAATGCTCATCATCACTAATCATCAGAGAGATGCAAATCAAAAACAACAATGAGATACCACTTTACACCACAGAGACTGGCACATATTCAAAAGAGCAAGAACAACAAGTGCTGGCGTGGATGTGGGGAAAAGGGGACACTCATCCATTGTTGGTGGGAATGCCGGCTGGCACAGCCTTTCTGGAAAACAATATGGACTTTCCTCCAAAGACTAGAAATTGAACTCCCATTTGACCCAGCCATACCACTCCTGGGAATCTACTCTGGGAAACCAAAAATACGCAGCGGAAACACCATCCCTACTTTTATGTTCATAGCAGCATTATTCACAATAGCCAGAATCTGGAAGCAACCAGAGTGCCCGAAAATCGATGACTGGATAAAGAAGCTTTGGTACATCTACACAATGGAATACTATGCAGCTGTTAGGAAAAATGAAGTTATAAAATTTGCCTATAAATGGATGGACATGGAGAAGATTATGTTGAGCGAAATTAGCCAGAAGGAGAGAGAGACAGATACAGAATGACTGCATTTATTTGCATGGCATAAATATATATGTACATATTATGATACCAATATCCAAGGTCAAATGAAGCATATATCGGGAGGTCTTGTCAAAGGTGGAAATTATCACAAACGTGTGGGAGTCAGGAGTTTAGGAAGAGACAGAAAATGGAACAGGGTGCTAATAATTGTCGAGGGTACTAATGCCAACCTAGAACTAGAGCATGAAATAGAGGAAAAAGGATTCACATGACAACCTTTTTAATGCATGTTCTGTAATCCATAGTCTAGAAGGGAAGGAAAAGAGAAAGAGAGAGAAAGGCAAAGAAATAAAGAACCTGCCATGGAGCAGGGCTGGGTTAGGGGAGGGAACCTGGGATGTTGTTAGTGGGAGATGGGCACTGGTGGAGGGACGGGTGCTGAAACACTGTATGACCAAAACCCAAACATGAACTTTTTAATTGTATATCTTTTTATTTGTATGGAGATGGGCACTGGTGGAGGGGCCGGGTGCTCAAACACTGTATGACCAAAACCCCAAACATGAACTTTTTAATTGTATATCTTTTTATTTGTATATCTCACGGTGGTATAATAAAATACTTAAAAAAAAAAAAAAAACAAAAATAAAAAAAAATAAATCTTCTATCTTATTAGTCACCTTGGGCAGAGGGTGAGGGGGCCAGGGGTACAGGACATAAATTAAGACCAGAGAAAGATTCCTTCACCAACAATAGCATAAAGGAAATAACTAAGAATCCATCTCTAAGTTTCTATTAAAACTTCTCCTAAAATAACCATATATTTGGGGCGGGAGCGATGGCACAGAGGGTAGGGCATTTGCCTTGCACTAGCTGACCCGAGTTCGAGCCTCAGCATCTCACATAGTCTCCCGAGCACCACCAGTAATTCCTGAGTGTAGATTCAGGAGTAACCCTTGAGCATTGCAGATGTGACCCCAAAAAAGAAAAAAAATAGCTATGTACTCCCACCTAAAGTAAAAGAATGGGGTCGGAGAATGAGTACAATGAAATCCTGCAGACGTAAAGCAAAGAAATAAAATAACTGATGAAGCAAAAAGAAATGCCAAGTGTAATTATTTACACTTTAGGGAATATGATGTAGAGATTTCCTAAAATGTTATAAATAGAGCTGCCATATATCCAAGTGTTTCCCTTCCAGGACATCTGTCCCAATAACTCTAATACGTTAATCCACAAGGACACATACATCACATTTTTTATGATGACAGGGATCTGGATACAACCCACTCACCCAAACCCAACTACACATCAGTAGCCAATGAAATTGTGAGATACACACACAGACACACACACACACACACACTCACACACACACTGTTAAGAAAGATGAAATCTTGCAACAGGAGTAAATTGCTACAGGAATTGGAGTCAAATGGGAAAAGGCAAACGCGAGATGACATAGAGTATGACGGAAACATAGCAAGGGAAAAGACTATCCACAGTGGAAACAAATTCTGATGTACTTCCAACAGAATTGTGAACTGAGGCTCCAAAGACTTTGAGCATGGAGTAAGGATCTTGAGACAGAACAGAGGGTTGTTTACAATTTGGAGAAGGTGTACTAGCATTGGAAGTGAAACACAGATCACAAGTAAACTTTATTACATCAGTAACAGAACTGGGAAAAAACTAACAAAAATTCTGTCAGTAAGTTTTGTATGCTTTGATTATAAAATACTTAAAACTATTTTGTAAAAGGCAGTATTTCGTTTGTTGTGCAGTTGTACCATAAAAAATATAAATGTAACTGTCCCACGGGATGTCAAAGATCACGTGGCCACCCACCTACAAGATGGTCAGACTTCTTTGTCGAGACCCTGAAGGAACGGTTTGAGGCTCTTTATATTCCTGAATCAACCAGATGCCATTGGGCTACATTAGCACGTGATAGGGTAGAGCGGAAATGTTTCTGGAACCCGCTCAAGCAAATCGATGAATAACGGGATTCAAGTGATCAAGTGATTTCCCATCAGTTCTGTCTGGGAACTCAAATATGTCAAAAACAGTTGAAGGCTATCCAAGGTCAGGCAGAATGTGGATCAGGAGGTCTTGTTAAAGGTGGAAATTACCACAAAAAGTGTGGGAACAGAGGTTAGGTAAGACAGAAGGGAACAGTGTGCCAATAATTGTCGAAAGTGCTATTACCACATAGAACTTAGCATTAAATACAGGCAAAAAGATGGTAACCTCTGTATCACTGTCTCACTGTCTTCCCGTTTATCATTGACTTGCTCAAGTGAGCACCAATAACATCTCCATATGTCCTGTCTATAGCAAGTAGAGTCCAAGGGCATCTGCTTGCTCCAGGAAGATAAAGAGCCTCAAACCATTCTATCACGTCATGGGAATGAGGTCTATAATTGTTACTGGTATCTGGCATATCAAATACGACACGGGTAGCTTGCCAGGCTCTGCCGTGCTGGTAGCATACTCTTGTAGTCATCTCAAAATCCAGCATTTATGATGAACTGCATGGCCGCTTGCGGCCTCGCAAGCTGGCCTGTGATAGGCTGGTCTGCTGAGTGGAGTTTGGGTGAAGGGGAAGCCCGGATGTGGAAAATGGAATCCCTATGGAGTGGGGATCGTCTGGCTTGTTGTGAGGCTCTGCTGGGGTGGCAGGCCAGGGCTAGAACCTGCCATCCCTCCTGGGCGCCTCATGAGCGGCTGGGCACAGTGACAGCCAGTAGAAGCTCTGCCCCATGTCTGTCTCTGGATCAGCATATCTGGGCCGGATTAAAAAAGACAACACAGGGTGGATCTCAATGAGCCGGGCTTCTCAACATTCTTGTTTCATCTTACAGTTTTATATATTTTCTGTTTCACTAGTGTCTTAACAATCTAATACCTGTGCCAAAGTCTCACGAGGAGGAGAGAGCGAGACAGATAACCTCTAAGTATATGTATTACAATCCACAAGATGTAAGAGATGGAAGAGAAAAAGAGAGAGAGAGAGAAAAGAGATAAAGAACCTGCCATAGAGGCAGGCTAAGAGAAGGAATCAGGGACATTGGTGGTGGGAAATGGGCACTGGTGGAGGGGATGGGTGGTGGAACACTGTATGGTCGATACCCAAACATGAACATTTTTGTAATTTTTTATCTCATGGTGGTATAATAAAATATATTAAAAAATAAATAAATAAATAGATAAATAAACAAATAATCTAAAATAAAAAAACAGTTGAAGGCCCAAAATATACTGAAACCGTTCTTTAAGAAAGCACTTTTATCCTTAATAACTCTTTGGTTAGTGCTTCCTTCACATCCTTATTTCTAAGACTATAAATCATAGGATTCAACATGGGGATCACTGTGGTGTAAAACACGGCTACCATTTTCCCCTGCTCCACTGACTCCTTTGAGGGAGGTCTGAGATACATGAAGAAAAGTGTTGGGCGTAGAATATGGTGACGGCTGTAAGGTGCGAGCCACAAGTAGAAAACGCTTGCGTCTGCTTTCTGTGGAACGAATCCTCAAGATAGCAGGAAAAATATACAGGTAGGATACCAGGATGATGAGAAGAGAAAAGGAAAGATTACATCCAGCCACGACAAACATGGATGTTTCTTTGTTGTAGGTGTCAGAACAAGCCAACTTGATTAGGGGTGGGTCCGCACAGTAGAAGTGATTAATCTCATTTGGACCACAGAAGGCCAAATTGTAGGTCCACATGGTCTCCATGAAGCCGGTCAGTGCTCCATATACATAAGGCACCGTGACGAGTGATGTGCAGACACCCTTGGACATCTTACTGCCGTAGAGCAGAGGGTTGCAAATGGCCATGTACCGGTCGAAGGCCATCACAGCTAGGATATAGATCTCCACGTGAACCAAAGCAATGAAAAGGTAACATTGTACCAGGCATGCAGGGTAGGAAATGGTTTTCCTCTTGGATATGAAAATCTCCAGCATCTTTGGGGTCACGTTACTGGAGAAGCACAGATCCACAAAAGATAGGTGGCTCAGGAAGAAGTACATGGGCGTGTGGAGTTTGGTGTTGATATGGATGAGTACGATCATGCCAAGGTTCCCAGCTATCGTGACCATGTAAATGGTCAGAAACAGCAGGAAGAGAATTATCTGCAAATCCCTGCGGTGGGTAAGTCCCAGGAGAATGAACTCAGACACTGAGGTGAAGTTCCTTTTCATGATTACTTTGAAGAGGATAAAAAGAATTTTGGATCAGAAGATGACAAATCAGATATGCACATTTCCTTAGCACATTGTTGGTGTCTCGTTTCTCCTCCTGTCTATCCTTTTCTTCCAGTGACTGTTTTGTGCAGGAGACACTGGGAATAGTGGTTTAATACATGGTCTTACTAAATGTCGGCAACACTCAAACTGGCTCTGGGCTCTAGCCTGTGTTTCTGCTCTTTGTCCCATATTTCTCTTTTCTGTTACCTTTGATTTCGTTCATGCTTCCATTCTGTTTTGACTCTTTTCAGTTTCTGTCTTTCTATATTACATATTTTAATGAACCTCAGATTCAGTTTTTCTTCATCCAGAATTTGGTTATTCTATTCAATAGATATTTGAACACTCATCATGCATATTAACTTAGAAATAGAAATTATTCTCCTAATATTAAAGATTTATTTTCATATTTAAATTTTTTAATGTTAGAACTGTGAATTACAATGTTATTGGCAGTTGAGGTTCAGTCATAATATTTCAATGTCCCATGTCTGTCTCTCAACATGGGGCAGAGCTGCTACTAGTTCTCACTGAGCCCAGCCACTCATGAGGTGCCCGGGAGGGATGGTGGTTTCTAGCCCTGGCCCGCCACCCAGGCAGAGCCTCACAACAAGCCAGAAGACCCCCACTCCATGAGGACCTCCATTTTCCACATCTGGACTTCCTCCTCTTCAGAACTCTACCCAGCAGACCAACCTATCACAGCCCAGCTTGCATGGCCGCAAGCTGCCGCAAGGTTCATCAATAAATGCTGGATTTTGAGAAGACTGCAAGAGTATACTACCCGCATGGCAGAGCCTGGCAAGATACCCGTGTCGTACTTAATATGCCAGATACCAGTAACAATTATAGACCTCATTCCCATGGCCTGATTGAATGGTTTGAGGCTCTGTATGTTCCTGGAGCAAGCAGGAGCCCTTTGGCTCTACCTGCATAGACAGGACATATGGAGATGTTACTGGTGCCCGGTCGAGCAAATTGATGATGAACAGGAATACATGACAGTGAACCATTACACTATGAAACCTCATTTCAGTCAAGGCTTTTCCATTAAGTTATATTGATAATAACTAATAATAACAACTTCAAGGTGCCATTGAGTAGAGACAAAGTACAAATTAAAGAATCTGATATAGAAGTTTTTTTTAAATCTAAAAGTATTCAGATAAAACATTTAGGAAAAATATCTGTCATTCAGAGAAAGAAAGAGGGGGAAAAATGGGTACCTGCTACTGAGGTACCCCCTCAGTACTGCTACTGAGGTACGCCCGGAGACGGGAGGGAGGGGTGTGGGTATACTGGTGGTGGTGATGGGGCACTGGTGGAGGGATGAGTACTGGAATACTGTATTACCAATTATGAACACCTTTGTAACTGTGTGCTTCACTGTGGTATAACAAAAAATTTTTTAAAAATATCTGTCATAGAACATTGTAAAGTAGAATATGGAGTCAGAGAAATAGTACAGGGACTAAGAATGCAGGTTGGCCCAGTTCGGCCCCCAACACCACATGGCAGCCTACAGTCCTTTAAGCATCACCAGGCTGACCCATAATATGCTTTTTATCACAGGATCCATCAGCCCTGGAGTCCCCAGCCCTAGCATTGAACTGAACTGTTGACCAAGAATTGTCTGGGCGCCTTCTGGACACTGCTTGAAGGCCCCATATGCCCCGCATAAATTTTAGAATATAATATGACATTAATTTATGAACTAATAAACAATCAAATATAATTAAATAGATAACTGAATTCTAAAATGTCTCACAGTTTCTCTGTAGCAGCTCATATAAATACCTATTTACATAGAACGTTAGAGTTAATGTTGAAGATAGCATAAGCAGAATTCTTTATCCTGAGTCCTGAAAACCTGAATTCCAAGAAGAGAAAAGATGTGAGATATACATCTTTCAGTTTCCACTTTGGTGATCTGCTGATATTTCAACCTCTCCCACACATTGTTTAAAGCCCCCAAAAATATTTCTATTTGTTGAATGTTGTAAATGCTATATTTTCTTACCATGATGTGATAAGTGACTTAGTCCATTTGTCCATTAGTTTGAGAAAGTGCATTTATGTTCCTTTAATAATATTCTGATTTTATATTACTTATTGTTATTTGTCTTTACATATTATTATATTTTATTGTGTCCAATATTAAGATCTTTATGATTTTAATAGGACACCTTTATTGTATCTACAAACCAGGTTTGTATTCTAATTAATATTGTTATATGAAACACTTGTACCAGCAACATTTCCATCTCCTTATTAGATTAATCCTGATATGTAGATTATGAAATGAAAGGACTTTTCTCTAAATACTTGAAGGTAATAAAAATATATCACTTCTGGGTTTCTAATCTGTGTTATTCCCCTATCAATCTATTCAATAAACTCAGTGATCATATCTAATTTAATGCTATAATGCAAATTTTGGTTTGCTTAATATCTAGATACATGGAGGACAGTTAGAAAGATAGTAACTGAGACACAAATATAAATGATGTAAGCTATAAAGATAAAATATTGTATTGTATCAGATATGTCTAATTATTCATTCCTCAAGTGTTTGTTTAATGTTTCTTTTAAATCAAAATCTCAGCAGAAGGTTAAAATATTTTCAAATAAAAATAAGCACAAGACTTAAGACTGGATTTAAGCTCTAATGAGTACATATAAAAAAAGAACGACATCTCCCTTTTCAATTATATGAAATAAAAAAGAAACTATTTATAGCTATGGCAAATATAACTATAAATATAACTTTTAAAAACAAATAGTAATTGTTAAAATGACCAATTCATTGGCAATATCACATACTAGACTATAAAGTATATATTAAAAACGTTGTAATTGTATATCTCATGGTTGAATAATAAAATATTAATATCAAAAAAATAAAAAATAAAAAAAAAAGTATATATAAACAAACTTATAGTATATTACTCGGGATGTGTTTACTGATCATAATGTCCAATTAAAGTATTAGTTAATAAATCATATATGAAAATATTTAACAAATTGGAGCATAAAATGAATAAGTCACATATAAGAAAACATAATGTAAATTTAAAAGTAATTGTCTATGAGACATGAATAATACATACATTGAAATGTCTGAATCTGTCTGATTGTTTTTTTTAAAGAATCAGTCAGGACAGGAGCTATAGTCCAGTAGGTAGTGCATTTGCCTTGCATGTGGCCACCCAGTATCAATACCCAGCATCCCATATGGTCTCCCAAGAACTGTCAAGAGTAAATCCCTGAATACAACTCTAGGAGTAACACTTGAGCATGGCCATGTAAGACCCAAAAGAGAAAAAAAGAATCAAGCAAATATATGTGAATAAACAAATCCAAACTAATAGTATTTATATTATAAAATAGAAAATAGACTAAAAGAACTAGTAAAGAAGGTATGTCCTTAAGCTAACTTCCTAAGGTGCTTCCAACTTTCTTAATAAAAACTCAAGATGCACACTGAATCCTCAAGATTTTATAACATCTCAAATCCGCAGTTCTTAATTTTTAATTAATCAACCAGAATCCCCAGCCTCCCATGTTCCTCTAAACCTCCTCTAACAGTAATCTGCTTGCAGTTCATTTTGTGATCTCGTTGCTAACCTCTGTCTACCTCTGGAAATCTTTAGTCTGTGCCTCTGAAATTCAAATTCAACTCTGCTTTCAAGTTATTCTCTTTTTTTTAAATTTTCTTCGAACATTTATTTTTGTTTGTTTTTAATATATTTTATTATACCACCATGAGATAAACAATTACAAAAAATGTTCATGTTTGGGTTTCAGCCATACAGTGTTCTAGCACCCATCCCTCCACCAATGCTCATTTCCCACCACAAATGTCCTGATTCCCTCCCCCTCCCCTAGCCTGCCTCTATGGCAGGCTCTTTATCTCTTTTCTTTTATCTTTCTCTCTCTTTCTCTGTTCCTTCTCTTACTTATTGTGGATTGTAATATATATGCTTAGAGATTATCATGAGTAACTTTTGCCTGTATTTAATGCTAAGGTTCTATGTGGTAATAGCTTCTTTCTACAATTATTGGCACATTGTTCCCTTCTCTGTCTTACCTAAGCTCTGCTCCCACATTTGTGGTAATTTCCACTTTTGACAAGACCTCCTGATCCACCTTTCACCTGACCTTGGATATTGGTCCAAGGTCATATATATATATATATATATAAAACCACGCACATTTGTGTCATGCAAATAAATGCAGTCATTCTATATCTGTCTCTCTCAGGCTAATTTCACTCAACATGATCCTCTCCTCTTAATGTATTCAGCATCCCTTTAATTGCTTTAGCAGAGTTACATAAGTTGACTGTTTTAAATCTTCATTTTTCCTTTAACATAGCAGAGCAATCCACTGCTATCTAGAAATTTCTAAATATAGAATGAAAAATAAATTAAAGATCTCAATATCAGACTTGAATCCATAAAGAACATTGAAGAAAATATAGGAAAAACCCTCCACGACATTGAAGCTGTCTCTATTGAAGCTGCCACGACATTAAAGGCATCTTCAAAGGTGAAACAATCACTAACAAAGCAAATAGAAGAAAAGATAAACATATGGGGCTACATGAAACTAAAAAAGCTTCTGCACCTCAAAAGAAACAGTGACTAAGATACAAAAGCAGTCCACAGAATGGGAAAGAATATTCACCCATCTGATAAGGGGTTAATATCCAGGATATATCAGGCACTGGTAGAACTTTACAAGAAGAAAACAAACAACCCCCATCAAAAAATGGGGGGAGAAGAAATGAACAGAAACTTCAGCAAGGAAGAAATTCGAATGGCCAAAAAACATATGAAAAAATGCTCATCATCACTAATCATCAGAGAGATGCAAATCAAAACAACAATGATATACCATTTACACCACAGAGACTGGCACATATTTCAAAAGAACAAGAACAAGTGCTGGCGTGGGTGTGGGGAAAAGGGGACACTCATCCATTGTTGGTGGGAATGCCGGCTGGTACAGCCTTTCTGGAAAACAATATGGACATTCCTCCAAAGACTAGAAATTGAACTCCCATTTGACCCAGCCATACCACTCCTGGGAATCTACTCTGGGAAACCAAAATACGCAGCGGAAACACCATCCCTACTTTTATGTTCATAGCAGCATTATTCACAATAGCCAGAATCTGGAAGCAACCCAAGTGCCCGAAAAATAGATGACTGGATAAAAAAGCTTTGGTACATCTACACAATGGAATACTATGCAGCTGTTAGGAAAAATGAAGTTATAAAATTTGCCTACAAATGGATGGACATGGAGAAGATTATGTTGAGCGAAATTAGCCAGAAGGAGAGAGACAGTTACAGAATGACTGCATTTATCTGCATAACATAAATATATATAGGTACATATTATGATACCAATATCCAAGGTCAAGTGAAACATACATCAGGAGGTCCTGTCAAGGTGGAAATTATCACAAACGCGTGGGAGTCAGGAGGCTAGGTAAGACAGAAAATGGAACAGTGTGCTAACAATTGTGAGGGTACTAATGCCAACCTAGAACTGAGCATTAAATAGAGGCAAAAGGATATACATGACAACCCTTTAATGTATGTTCTGTAATCCATAGTCTGGAGAGGAAGGAAAAGAGAAAGATAGAGAAATGGAAAGAAATAAAGAACCTGCCATGGAGGAGGGCGGGGGGAGGGGAGGGAACTGGGGACGTTGGTGGGTGGGAGATGGGCACTGGTGGCGGGATGGGTGCTGCTACACTGTATGACCAAAACCCAAATATGAACTTTTTAATTGTATATCTTTGTAATTGTAAAAATAAAAAATTAAAAAAAAAATAAAATAAAATAAAAAAAATAGA
>JAJIBD010023734.1:65000-93269 GCA_021461705.1 Cryptotis parvus | reverse complement strand
TTTCACATGCTTTTTTGTTGAATAGAAATTTTCATGATTCTGTCTAAAAATACAAGTTTAATAAAAATTGCACTGCATGACCCAGTCTAAAATGGGGTAAGGAAAGCCTCTTCAACAAGTGGTGTTGGGAAAACTGGGCAGCGACATGTAAAAAAAGTGAATTTGGACCTGTGTCTAACACCATGCACAAAAAATCAGATCAAAATGGATTAAAGATCTCAATATCAGACTTGAATCCATAAAGTACATTGAAGAAAATATAGGAAAAACCCTCCACGACATTGAAGCTAAAGGCATCTTCAAAGGTGAAACATCACTAACAAAGCAACTAGAAGAAAAGATAAACATACGGGACTACATGAAACTAAAAAGCTTCTGCACCTCAAAAGAAACAGTGACTAAGATACAAAAGCAGTCCACAGAATGGGAAAGAATATTCACCCAATACCCATATGATAAGGGTTAATATCAGGGATATATCAGGCACTGGTAGAACTTTACAAGAAGAAAACAAACAACCCCCATCAAAAAATGGGGAGAAGAAATGAACAGAAACTTCAGCAAGGAAGAAATTCGAATGACCAAAAAACATATGAAAAAATGCTCATCATCACTAATCATCAGAGAGATGAAAATCAAAACAACATTGAGATACCACTTTACTCCAAGAGACTGGCACTTATTCAAAAGAGCAAGAACAACAAGTGCTGGCGTGGATGTGGGAAAAGGGGACACTCATCCCATTGTTGGTGGGAATGCCGGCGTAGCCTTTCTGGAAAACAATATGGACATTCCTCCAAAGACTAGAAATTGAACTCCCATTTGACCCAGCCCTTACCACTCCTGGGAATCTACTCTGGGAAACCAAAAAATACGCAGCGGAAACACCATCCCTACTTTTATGTTCATAGCAAGCATTATTCACAATAGCCAGAATCTGGAAGCAACCAGAGTGCCGAGAATCGATGACTGGATAAAAAAAGCTTTGGTACATCTACACAATGGAATACTATGCAGCTGTTAGGAAAAATGAAGTTATAAAATTTGCCTGTAAATGGATGGACATGGAGAAGATTATGTTGGGCGAAATTAGCCAGAAGGAGAGAGACATGATACAGAATGACTGCATTTATTTGCATAACATAAATATATATGTACATATTATGATACCAATATCCAAGGTCAAGTGAAACATATATCAGAAGGTCTTGTCAAAGGTGGAAATTATCACAAATGTGGGAGTCAGAGGCTAGGTAAAACAGAAAATGGAACAGTGTGCTAACAATTGTCGAGGGTACTAGTGCCAACCTAGAACTGAGCATTAAATAGAGGCAAAAGATACACATGACAACCCTTTAATGTATGTTGTGTAATCCATAGTCTGGAGGGAAAGGAAAAGAGAAAGAGAGAGAAGGGAAAGAAATAAAAACCTGCCATGGAGGAGGGCTGGGGAGGGGGAGGGAACTGGATGTTGGTGGGGTGGAGATGGGCACTGGTGGCGGATGGGTGCTGGAACACTGTATGACCAAAACCCAAATATGAACTCTTTTAATTGTTTATCTTTGTAATTGTAAAAAATAAAAAAATTAAAAAAAAAAAACAAAAAAGAAATTACTAAAAATTAATAAATAAAAATTGCACTGCATGAAAATTGGAGTGAGGTCAAGAATAGAGGAAATCCTACACATATTATCATTCCTGGCCTTTTTATTTTTGTCTTTCCGTGTCACACCCGACGATGGTGCTCAGGGTGAGTCACACTCTTGGCTCTGCACTCAGGAATACTCCTGGCGCTGCTGGGCAACATATGGAACACCGGGATTGAACCCAGGTTGATGCGTAAAGACAAACGCCCTACCAGCTTCACTGCTCCGACATATTTGTTTTTAAAGATTAATTCATCCTTTTCTTTTTCTTACTTTTGAGCCAATATCATTCACCTTTGATAGTCATTGTTTAAATTATTGTTGTTGGGGTAAACAAATCAAAACTATGAAGTTAAAAGTATTGAACCATCTTTTCTAAATTACAATAAATATAAAATTAAAATCCACTGAAAGTACCATTGCTGACTCAAAACTTCAAAGAAATTTACGTTGCTCAACTTCGGACTGTTACTACGGGTATGATTTCTGATTTAGAATTTAGAAAGCACTGGAATTAGAAACATTCTTTTGCAATTTTAATTAATAGCAGTCTGAAAAAAACAAGGCCTGTTAATGACTTTTTATCTTTTTTTCACTTGTTAAAATTCATGCATTCAGTACACCTGCTAAAACTCAATTTTAATTGATGTTAAATGACTCCTTTTTCTCCTTTCCATTTGTTAAAATTCACACATGTTCAGTACACCTGCTAAAATTCCGTTTGGGGGGCATTATTTGTAGTATGTTAGTTCATATAACTTATCTCCAGAAAGCATAAACTGAATTAAACTCTTAATTTTTTTTTTTTTTTTTTTTTGCTCTTTGCTCTTTGGGTCACACGGGCAATGCTCAGGGGTTATTCCTGGCTCTGCACTCAGGAATTACTCCCTGGCGGTGTTCGGGACCATATGGGATGCCGGGGATCGAACCTGAATCTGGGACGTGCAAGGCAAACACCCTACCTGCTGTACTATTGCTCCGGTCTCCCTAAACTCTAATTATTTTATGTGTAGATGTTAAGCTGATATAAAGATTATTTTGCTGGAGGAGTAAATCTACTGTACGGCTTTTTTTGTTTCATTCACATTTAATGTTTCCAGGTGTGTTGATCAAGGACAACTCCGCTAGCACTGGGGGATACAATTCATGCTGCTTCGATTATTAGGTATATTATTTTTATTAACTGATAACTGTTAGATATTTTGTCAATGATGTTAATGTATCTGTGTATGGGATATTACAAGAAAATTACTTAAATGCAGCAGAAAACAACTTAATTATTGAAGAAAACATTCTAATATTTGTGATGCTCTATTATATATTTCAAGAAAATTTTGACTTTTTACCTTCCTAATTAAAAAAGTATTTGTTTTGGGGCCACACCCAGCAGTGCTCAGGACTAACTCCTTGCTCTGTGCTCAGGAATCATTCCTGATGGGGCCTCAGGGACCACTGGGGTGCTTGGGATCAAAACTGGACAGGCTGATTGCAAGGGCCGAGGCCGGCCTGCTGTACTATTGCCTCAGCCTCCCTTTTGCACCCCCAATCATGTTGTAATGCACATACTAGTAGTATTCAGAAGGATTATTTTGTGCAGTCATATTTAACTTTTTAAAAACTGTTTGTTTGGACTCTTTTAAGATATAATAGCTAATTTCAAAGCCATACATTCAATTTGGAAAGCTATGAATTAAAATATTAATGTTAACTCAATATGTATGTGCCATGTTTTTATTAAAATAATTCAATTGACTAGAAATAGATTTATCATAACTATTTTTAACTGCATTGTGTCTGTTGGAATGAGCTGGGCATTCCATATGAATTATTTGCATATGGGCAGATTCAACGTATATGCTTTAGGACAAAATGTGATTTTATATGTATGGAATCTCAAACTATAACATTTAACAAGTGTGTTGTACATATACTTCTAGGCACAATACCTGGACCAATTATATTTGGCTTCACAATAGACAGCACCTGTGTTCTCTGGGATGCTAATGAATGTGGAGTAAAAAGGAGCGTGTTGGATTTATAACAACATCAAAATGGCTCATATGCTTGTATCCATAAGTAAGTGGTAGCTTTCATGATAATTTTTTATTTAAATTTTTTTTAATGTTTTAATTAAAAGAATTTTTTGTGGGGTCACACCCCGTGATGCTCAAGGTGACTCCTGACTCTGCACTCAGGAATTACTCCTGGTGGTGCTGGGGAACCATATGGGATGCCGGGATCGAACCCTAGTTGACCACATGCAAGGCAAACACCCTACCCGCTGTACTATTGCTCTAGCCCCTTTCTTGGTAATATTAAACCAGCAATATGTACAGAAAACCATTCCTGTCTCAGTACCTGAGATTTGTGTAGTACGTAGATCTGAGTTAAGAAGTACTGTCCTTTGACTTTTAAGATTTGTTAAAAAATAAACTTATAGTTTAGAAAGTTATCCATGATAAATTTTTTACTCTGGAGTTTATTTGATCTAAGTGAGCAGTAGTGAATTGAGAGTAAGGAAGCACAGCAAGGCATTTAGTGTGTACGAGAAGAAAAAAGCTACAAACACATTGTGCATGGGCTGGCGAGTGTTCAGGGTGAGGTGGTTTGCCCAGTTTGCTTTCCTGGCACCGCATATGGTGCTCTGAACCCTGCCAGGGGTGATCCCCGAGCAGTCAGGACTAAACCCTGAGTACCCTCAGTGTGATCCCCAAATAAAAAATAATGATTTTTTGTTTTGGGTTCACATCCAGTGGTGTTGAGGACTTATTCTGGACCTTTGGACAATGATCACTACTGGTGGGGCTCATGAGACCATGTGGGATGGTCACATGACTATTCCTATGTAATGCGTGGGGTTGATACGAGATTGGCCTCATGCGTGGCAAGCGCTACCCAGTGTGCTGTCTCAGCAGCCCCTCAGTATTTTTAAATGTGTAAAATGTTGATAGAAGTATCTAGATAGAAATATTTAAACATAAGTATATATTTAAGAAATATTTAAGAATATTCTTACATCCTAAGAATATAAGAAATATATTAAGACATATTTAAATATAAGTATATTATCTAAACATATGTCTATGCTTATAATTGCATGTTAATGTTCGTTGTAATCACTTTTTGGCTTACTATTTTTACATATGTTTCTCTTGTCAGACTTTATAATGACAGTAGTGAAGAAATTAAGTTATAAATTAAAAAACAGTTGGGGAGTGGGCACAGCCTGGAATAGGCAAAGTTAATCTTGCGCCACTTTCACCTACTAAAAGTCTTTCCTATGTTTAATGAGTCTCATTTTTTTTTTTTTTTGGGTCACCCGGCGATGCTCAGGGGTTACTCCTGGCTCTCGCTCAGGAATTACTCCTGGCGGTGCTCGGGGACCATATGGGATGCCGGGGATCGAACCCAGGCGGCACAGGCCGGCTGCGCAAGGCAAACGCCCTACCCGCTGGGCTATTGCTCCGCCCCATGAGTCTCATTTTTGAGGAGCTGCTCCCAGGTAGTGCTTAGGAGATCAGGAGTTCCACAGGAGTTCTTGGGCAACTGATGTTGGGGATCCCCGGGAGCCTCTGGGACCACACCTGGGAATGCTCATGGGGACCCATGTGCTGGGGGATCAAACGCAGGTCGGGTGTGTGCCAACCATGTGCCCCTCACAGCTGTTCTAATGCCTGGTCTGACGTTTGTGTTTTTGACCAAGATATTTACTGAATGATTCTTTTGCTATTCTGATAAATGTGAAACATTTTTAATACATGAGTACCTATAAGGACACCCCAAACATTGTCATGGCTGTTCCTATGTTGTAGTTAAACTTCATATAAATCAAGTAATGGTTAACTTAATGAGCATTCCTATTTTTCAGATTCACATTTTTTTGAATAAAATAAGTAATGATTAACACAAGCCAGTTAACTTCTGTAAGAGCTTTACTGTGAGACTACTTAGTTAATTCCGTTGAAATGCCAATGCATGTACTGTAACGAGACCTGTAGACTTCAGCTCAAAAATAATCTATTTGACACCAAATCAAAGCTTATAAAGTGAATTGCACCTATGTGTGTGTGTGTGTGTGTGTGTGTGTGTGCATGCGTGCATGTTTCTGCATCTGAGGATTGAACTCAAGGCCTCACTCAAGCTATGATTATTCTGCATATTTATAACAATTTTTAAATTTGAGTATTGGACGTGGTACATTTCCACGGAGGATTTCTCCTAAGAAATTTAAAGAATATTTTTGTTTTGGGATATTTGTTTTTTGATATTCAGAGCTTACTCAGTAAGTAACAGTGTTTGCTTAGTTAAGTAATTACATGACTTACTTAACGGTGCTCAGAGTGCCATATGCAGCGCCCCATGTGCGGTGCCGGGATCAAACCCGGTCATTGCATGCAAGGCAAGTGTCTTATACTCTGTACTATCTCTGTGGCCCAACATTTATTTTTTCATGGTTATATCTTCCAAAATTTAGAGTTTAATTTTAGGATTCAAGGATGTTATAAGTTAGCTTCTTTGTGTTTTATTACTTTTTATGCATACAAGTATTTTTTAAAATAAAACATGTTATCAATAAAATTGGAAATGTAATGTGAGTTAATTTCGTTGTGTACAACATTTATTTCTTAAGAATGTAAAATTATAACCAGTTGTATAATAATTAATGTACTTTTTTATTTAGAAAAGTAACTTAGTTCTTTAAAAATATATAGATATTTTATTGAGGGATATCACTTTACTTACTGAAGTTGAAAACTTTTAAATATTGAATGATAATGCCCAAATAGTCTTTAAAAGTAGTGTCTATTCATGAAGGATTTCTTACTGGGGATTAATTTTACAATAATTCGCCAAATGAATAACTTATTCTTGTATTTGTATTTAGGTGTGGTTTGTAAAATTATCACCATTTTCTTCAATGGGCTTGCCATCTTTTTGTATAAGCCACCATCATCCTGCATAGATGTGTCATTTCAAAATCAAGACACGGTTGTGAGTACTGTTTCTGTCCAGTGTAATCTGAACAAAGCAGGAGGCGAGGGCTGAAGGAGACGTGCAGACACGTGAGCAGGAAGACTGACCTCGGCTGTAAGACACTCACTGCCATTGCAGCATTACCGACCAAGAGACAATCACTTTTTAAATTGCTATTTTAAAATTAAATATATTTTTTTGTGTATGTATAGACTTATGTTTTTGTTTAATATAAGAAACTTGTGCCTTCAAATTCCACCTAAGGATTAAAACTGTGTACATGTGCAC
Organism: Cryptotis parvus; assembly: GCA_021461705.1. NCBI lineage: Eukaryota > Metazoa > Chordata > Mammalia > Eulipotyphla > Soricidae > Cryptotis > Cryptotis parvus. The sequence continues at coordinate 86,361 of JAJIBD010023734.1, read as the reverse complement.
ACACACAAACACTTTAATTTCCTGTAGTCTAGGTTTGGAACCTCAGTTTCTAATAAAATAAACTATGATAAGAACTGATTAATTTCAAATTTTACATTAAGAAATAGAGATGGTTCTTTTATATAATTTGTTTTAATTCTCATTGCTAATAATGGGGCTTACTTGAATAGGTGTGATATAAAAATTTAAACTACTCAAATCTATTTGATATATTTCAATAGCCTTATTAAAAGCTCATGAATTTAAAACCAGCTAACTAATGTTTGTTCTTAAATTTATAATACTACTCTGTCCTCTGTTGCAGGAAGTTATCGAACTACTAAAATATAGTTTAGTTTCTGTGTCAGTATATAGTAAATATGGAAAAATCAGTATTGTATGCCCATATTTTAATTTTAACTCAGGAGTTCTAGGAAGTAACTTTTTATATTGCAGATTTTAATACTCTCTATGATTCTGTAATAGTATTCTATTTGAAATTCATTCCAGAGGAAATTACCAGCTCCAGGAAAGAAAAGTGCCAATTAGACTTGAAGAGATTTCTTAATGAACTATTGATCAATGTTTATATACTTGGAAATTTAATTTTTTTGATTAAAAATTGATCACCTACTATATTTCTTATAGCACCTAAAATATTGGTTTGCTTAAGGTAGGCATGTGTTATTATTGTATGATTAAAACATTAAAATATGCTTTTTAGCTGATCTGTTTATTTCAAAGAAATTATTTCACATAGTTGGTAATATTATAACTCTACTTTCATTCTGTCAAACGGCCAATTTTGTCTACTCAGGATATGGAGGAAATAACTCAGTTAATAGCAATTTAATTAACTTATGGTGTGAATTGAACTGGGTAATAGAAACATTGGTGTGCACATCAGTTGAAATTTCAAAGATTGCTTATTTAATAAGATTGATGATCAGTTTACCCTTGTTTGCTTTTCTTAAGCTGGTGCTATATACACTGTGATTAGAATTAACAAAGACCTGGAATCATAACCAGGATCAGAGCCTTAGTAATTCAGAGTTTAGAGATGTTTGGTGAAAAGTTGTGATAACGGTACAAGAAACTAGAAGCACAAATTAAAATGCAGAAGGGAATGAGTTAGGAGTTAGGAGCAGCAGCCAAGATTTAGAGAGAGACACTCACCTACTTAAAAGCATGTAAATACTTGAGGCCGACGTCAGATGGCTATGAAAAACGTAGGTGTATCAGGTGCAGGGACATTCAGATAGTGAGTAGATTTGGGGGGGAAAGTATAACTCCATTCAGAAGCAGGCTCCCTTCTCTCTAATTTATTCACTTTTTAAAATTTTAAGTTGTGTTTTTTGAGCCACACCTGGCTTGCTCAGGGCTGACTCTGGATCTTTGCTCAGGGAACATTCCTGAATGTGCTCAGGGCGGACTCTGGATCTTGCTCAGGGAGCACTCCTGGCTGTCTCAGGGCTGACTCTGGCTCTTGCTCAGGGAGCACTCTTGGCTGTGCTCAAGTACCCTGCCGAGCCCAGGGCTTGGTCACGGGCGAGGAAATGCCACAACTTCTCTGCTGTCTCTCTCGCCAGTAGGGCTCATATCTTTAAATACTGCTTCCAATTATAGCCAAGGCAAGTAGAATTCAGGTTTTGCCTTTGATATACATGGAAGCCAGGAGTAAAATACAGAACATTTTCCAGTAAGATGGTGACAGTTCTGAGAAGAAGCTCGTTGATGGACTGGTGGAACAATTGCCCGAGAACAAACAAAATAATGTCAAATGGCACTGGTCGGTATTAGGCCACTGAAGTTAGAAGAAAATAAACAACTTCATACGTAGATTGGATCACCAAGTCACTAATGAGTTGGCATTCAAAAGGATTTTTTAGTTATAAAGGATTTTGTTAAATTCTTTATACTCAGGATGTTACATTTTGCAGACTTTTCCTGAAAATGGTGAAGTGAAAATTTTGGTACTTAAAGAAATCGGACTCTGATTTACAAAAATACCTCTTTTCATGATGGACAGTATTGACACTACAGAGATGTATAAATATTGAATATTTTTGATTCATCTAGATTATATGATTTTATGTGACTTTAGAACAGAATGTTTCATAATATATTTTTCAGAATTTATAATTATTTTTAAGTAAGCTTCAAGAAGTTGACCAATGGTGATATTTGTACATAATTGTATATATGGCTTAAACCTGTAACATTTAGATTTTATTAATGTAAGTTAAACCCTTGTATTCTGGATATATACTGGGTGTACTAGTACAAATTAGGGAAAATAAAATAAATGTTTTTCTTTTAAGAAGTTCTTTACTTTATACAATTATGCAAAATATATGTATATTTTTAAGTGAGTCACATAGTATTCCATCATCTGTGTTTGACATTTGTATTCTTGCCATATGCTGGCTTTTGTACTAAACACTAATGAACAGAACTGCGTATATATCTTTTCAAGAGAATGTTTTTTTGTGTTCTGGGAGATATGTGATAAAGTAGAATCACTGGGCCTATGCAAGCTCTATTTTTACTTTTTTTGAGCATCTTCTTACTGCTTTTTATATAGGCTGAACCGCCACAAGTTATTCCCTTTTACATTGAACAAATTTCACCACATTCCACCAAAACTTAGTTTATAGTGTTGGCTGTGTGCCGCTCACACTGGCATGATATATCCTGTGACTGTTTGGTGGGTGTTTTCCTGATAGAAAATGACAATGACTATTTTTCATATGTCTGCTGGTCATCTGCCTGTCTTCTTTCAGAAGGTGTCTTGTTCTTCTTTGGGGGTGACTTTTTATTGTGGGGAGGGGTGTTCAACTTTGAGTGCTTTCTATATCTTGCCTAGTAGTCCTTTGTCTGATATGTGTAAACATCTTCTCCCATTCCCTAGGGACACAACAGATAAGCCAGGATTAGTTGGGTTCAGGGTGCAACATGTGGTGAGAAATTCTGGTGAGAAAAGATGTAGGAGCTGGAGGCGATACAGCAGCGGTAGGTGTTCGCCTTGCAACGCCAACCTGGATTTGATCCCTGGCACCTCTATATGGCTCCCTGGGCACAGTGATTCCCTGAGCGCAGAGCCAGAAGCAAACCCTGAGCACTGCTGAGTGTGGTCCAAAAAACAAAACTCAGGTGCAGGTATGACAAGTATAGTTATTAAGACAGTGGCAGACATAGAAACAGAACTTCCTGACACAAGCTTCTCTATTTCTTTTTGACGGTGTTTGGAGACTACAGAAAGAACAGCTCATAGGGCTTCACCAGGACTGATAATTCTCACTGAGTGCTTGTTAGCTGTCAGCAAAGTGTAAAAAAAAAGGATAGAAAGAAAAATAAACACCATGTCCACAGTGCCTGCATTTCCCCCTTCTGCTGTTTTTGCCTCTAGTAAATATTTCCTGGCTTAGAATTGGTTAGATTAAATCAATCTGTTACTCCTTTTCTGTTTTGTTTTTTAAAGGAGTAAGTGGTGTGCTGATAATTACCACATTTCTTTGATAGGTGATAGAAAGTCCTAAAAATTGCAAGTAGCAGTTCCTGTTGTGTAACACTGCTCATGAAAACATTTTCGGAAAAGCAGAAGCGAGCAAGTAATTCTAGTGAAAATGAGGCAGCTAATGCTTACTGAAAATATCAATTGCTCACATTGGTTATTAAAAAAAAACTGTGAGATATACAGGGTTACTCTTAAATACCATGAATTACAAAGTTGTTTATGGTTGGATTTTGGCATACGTTGTTCCGTCACCAGCCTGACCACCTGCGTCAACTTCCCATCAACAGTGTGGATGCAGGTGAGGCAGAAGCTGCTGCAGGTCTCTGTCCATAAGAATGAAAATATTTTTGTTTCTTTTTTGGGTCACACCTGGCAATGCTCAGGGGTTGCTCCTGGCTCAGCACTCAGGAATCACTCCTGGTGGTGCTCAGGGGACCATATGGGATGCCGAGGATCGAACCCCGGTCAGCCGCGCGCGAGGCAAACACCCTACCCACTGGACTATCACTCCGGGCCCAGAATGAAAATATTGAATGACAAAGATGCTCAGATTCGGAGCTGGAAAGTAGAAAAGTTCATGGAAAAGTAGAAGAGAAAGGAAAAGAAGCTCCCCACGTCAGGAGGAACTTAGTTTAGGACTAAGTTGACTATGGCTCTTTCGGTGGGGTTTTGTAGAAAAACAGGTTTTTTCTGTTACAGGGAATGCAGGAATCTACAGGGTGGTCTGGCTGGCTTGAGTCTTTCTGACCCTCTGCCTCAGGTATTGTCCATTATCTTAGTCTCCTGGTGAGCCAAAGCTCTGGGACAGAATTTTATGGTGGACAATTGTTAATTCTTTACCAGAAAAGCCCAGGAATTTGCAGGAAGTCAAAAACGTACGGCGAGAGCAGACCCAAATCAGGACAGCTCACAGCAGCTGGCAAGGGTAAAGTGAGGCTTCCTTTTTCGTTCTCAGAGATGAGACCCTGACTGCAGTCAGGAAATGGGGCTTTGAGTCTCTGGCTTTTCCTGCTTACTTTGGGGCATCGCTCCCTTAGAGGGCCATGCTCTTAGGAAGAGCATGGCCCCAGGCCCGCAATACCATGCCTCAGGCGCCTGCATCCATCCCGCATTAATTGCCATCTGTAGTGCGTGGGACTCACACTAGAGCCTAGAGGAAATAAACCTCACCAGAAGCTTATAAGGCCAGGTCCTGTCAGCTGTGACAAGCAGATGTCATAGAAGGGCAGGACCCAAGCGAGCCCAAACCAAGTATTATCCATGACAGCCACTCCTGAGAAGCCTCTCCCAGTACTGGAAAGCCTTCACTGTAGGTCAAGAATAGATCTGAGTTTATCTAGACGTTTTTGCAAAGATGCAGTGCCCCTTCCAAGCATAGTACACGCATGCCGGGCTGAAACGACCTCGTGTCTAGAGGATGAGTGTATATTTGAAGGTCCAAAGGTCAATTGTGTCCTTGGTATAGAGGTCTGCGTAAGGTCTGTTTTTAAGACCCCGACACGGAAACACAGCTGCTGAAACAGTGAAGAGGATGCTGAGATGATTAGCCTCTGGTGTCCAGTCATATGGATTCCCCAGCTGGGCCAAGGTTATCCAAGTCATAAGCATCTCCTAGGCCACCCTTGTGACATTTCATTCCCATGATTCCCTTTCTTAAGGGCCATTTTCTGAGCTGTCCCTGCCCGTTCCCCCTGTCATGTTGCTTACAGAGACAAGGTTGTGGATATCTTAGGCAAGAGACTGGAGGCTATTAGAGGTTATTCTTGTCCTTTTGAGGGGGTTCCTTTCTGGTTAAGCAATTCCAAATTAGCAAGACCCCAATTAAAATAACTTGAACAGAGCCCAAGCTCCTAGAGCCAAAGCCATTTCCTGCTTTACAGGGTGTGACTGATCTCTGAATTCTAACTGAAAGTTTTATTAACCCTCCATGGACCGAGAATAAGGTTTTTACACCAAAACCAAGTTCCTAAGATGAAGCATGGTTTTCTCTTCACCTTTAGAATTAACAACACATTATTTGTCTTTAATGAAAGTCTTTACAGGCTCAGTAAGAGCTAAGATAGTAACTTTAACATTAGATTTAGTTAGATTAGCGCAAGATGGCTTTTCCCAGAAAGCATTTGTCATAATTTCTAACTGCAGGCCTCTGACCATTTTACTTTTAGTTTACCTACCCAGAGGGACTTTCTCATTAAGGTGATAGAGGCTCCCATCATCTTCTGACTGGTGGTTTCTCCTTAAGACATTGCTCACATACTAATGTGTTTTTGAGCTCTTGGGCTCTCCTGTGTCATAGCCTGGGTGACACAGAGCCTGCCGTGTCCATCTGAGACCCTCGATGGGAACCCATATTTTGGGGTGTTAGGATTTAGGGCCAGTCTTAGAGCAACTGAAGCTTAAGTCAGGCCAGTATGACAAATTTTCATGGTTTTGTCATCTTTTTGGCAACATACCCTATTTTGCTGGATTTATATAAACAATGATATTGCGATGGACGAATAAATACGTTGAAGGTGTTAAGAGAGAAGCAAGCTGCCCTCTCATGGATATGTGGTATCTATCATTTGCAATGGGCCATTGATCAAAAGAAGTGCTGTTAAAACCTATAGAATTAGGACATACAATTTAGCAATATCTTGTTTAACTATTTTAGTCCATGTTGAAAACCTTCATTCTCAACTATCTAAGAAGACTGTAACAGGAGTCCAGACCATCTGTCTAATATCTTTCCAGAGACCTTGCCGAAAGTGTACTAGAACAATTCTGCACATATAATTTAAAGATGTAAAGTGATCTTTAAATAATATTTCAGTTTTATCATAGTTTCTTTCCTTAAAACACATCCTGAAACCTACACATTCCTTTAGATTTGTTCTGTCCTGCAACTCCCCTTCATTCCATTTCAAAGCCCTCCTCCCTAGTCTGCGGCATCCATTCTCCAGAGGATAGCGGGGTCACAGAGAAGGGAGGCCAGAGAGAACCTTTTCACCCACCTGCCACCTCACTAGTGGGCAGGTGCCCGTTTGTGACAGACTAGGCATCAGGAAACAGTACTCACTGCTCTTCTGCTGCCAAAGTCACCCCCGAGAAGCCCCCCAAATGATACAGGCAAGGCAGAAGTGGCGATAGGTGATAGAGGGTCTCTTTTTTCTTTTTTTTTTTCGATTCCCAGGTTCTCAATATTTTCAAGACTGAAAATATTGAATAATAAAGATGCTCAGACTCAGAGTTGGAAAGTAGAAAAAGTTATTGGAAAGCAGAACAGAAGGAAATGGAGCTCCCCACTTGGGGAGGAATTTAGTACTGGACTAAGTTGCCTATGGCTCTTTTTGTGGGTGCTTTATATGGAAACCGGGTCTTTGTGTTACAGGGAATGCAGGAACCGCCAGAGTGGCCTGGCTGGTTTGAATCCTTCTCACCATTTGCCTCAGGTATTGTCCATTATCCTTGCCTCCCCATGAGCCTAAGCTCTGGGGCAGAATTTTATGAAGGACTATTGTGAACTCCCTGTTTATCACAAAAGCCCAGGAATTTGCAGGTAGTTGAAAAATGTAGGATGGGCCAGCAAATAAACAGGACAGCTCACACTAGCTGGTGTGTAAACTGTAAACAGTAAACTGAGGCTCCGCTTGTTCCCTCTCCTGGCCCCTCCCCAGCCCCAGTCAGCCATCTTGACAGGCACCTTTTAAATCTGGTTATTAAAATGTGGGTCTGGCGATTTCAGTGTTACTGACTCTGGATTGGATGTTTAGCACTAGCACTCCTTGACACCACACCAGAGTTCAGGGAGGAAGGAAAGAAAGAGAAAGGGGAGAAGAGATAGATGAGAAGCAGAGGGGGCAGGAGTGTGGGATTCTCATATACCTGCTTTTCCAGTTAGTCCATTGGCATGCAAAAAGACCGAATTAGCACCTGCTTTCACACACAGAAGAGAGGGTTGTGTCACAGGTGGTTTATGACAAAAGACAAGAGTGAAAGTAACACTGAAAGTATAGCCAAGCTCCTCACCTGGTCATTGCTTTGTGCTCTTTATTTCTCACAGTCCTGCATTTCGGTTCATGCTAGTTTAGGATTTAGATAGTATTTGGAATGATTTGGCACATGTGTGCGAGGAAAAAAAACTTCCATATAAATGGAGGGCAATTGTTTACTATCAGTACAATTTTTTGAAATTAAACATTATACATTAACATTTTTTAAATATTGGGATTAGAGCTTTAGTACCATGGGTAGGGCACTTGCATGCAGCAAACCCAGGTTCAATCCCCTGCGTTCCATCAGGGCCTCAAGTACTGCCGGGGCTAATTCCTGAGTGCAGAGCCAGGAGTAACCCCTGAGCATATCCGGGTATGCCACCCCCACCCACCCATTAAAGTTTTAAAAAAATCAAGTCATGGATATTTACATCATTATTGTGTTTCAAGCATAAAATGTCCCATCACCTGTCCCACCTGCACCTCCTACATCCTGCCAGATAACTGGTGAAACCTTTTATATTAATATCTTTTATATTTGCAAGGTTTAATGTCAAGGTTCTAGCCTTGGCCCACCACCCGGCAGAACCTCACAACATGCCGACCCCCACCCACTCCATGGCGCCGCCATTTTCCACATCGGACTTCCTCTTCAGAACTCCACCCAACCGACCAGCCCATCACAGCCCGCCAGCCAAGGCGCGCAGTTCATCAATAAAGCTTTATTTGAGGTGTTTAAAGAATATGCCTCCCGCATGGAAGCCAGCAAGCTGCCGTTTGTATTTGACAGCCAAATCAGTAAAATAATAGGTCATTCCCAACCTAAATAAACTTTGAGGGTCTTTATGTTCTGTAGCCGTGCCCTGACTCACTGGATGAGACAGGACATATGGGATATTACGTGCCGCCAAATAGATGATTAGGGAAGACGTGTCGTGATCTTTTATATTTATTCCAGTCTTATTGGTTTGTTTGCATCTAACAGTTCATGTCCAGAGAAACTGTCTCCAAGATCACAATGTTAGCGCCAGAGTTAGAACTTGAACCCAGGCCCGCGATGCTGGGGAAGGAGGAGGGATCTGGCTCTCCGAGGCTCTGATTGGCATTTGAAGCTGGCATGCAGTGTGGCTAACGGTACTGTAAATCCCAGTACCACAACAGAAAGGGTTGCAAAACCTACAGAACTGGAACTTGAATCCAGTATTTCTGGCTCCAGAGCTTGGACTTTTTAACTTTTATTTATTTATTAATTACTAGAATATGCCTAGTTTGCACACACATATAAACAACCACTACCAACAAACAACAACTTTAAATTAAGGGGATTAAAAAATATTCTACAGATTTTGTTTTACAAGAGTAGTTAAATAGTTGGGGAGGGGGAGAGCACTTGTCTTCTGTAAGCTGGAGCCCAGCTCCTTCCTCCCCAGCTCGGTCAGCCTGGAGTAGTTTCTGAGCACAAAGCCTGGAGTAATCCAAGCCAGATGCAGCCTATAAACAAATGTAAGAAACAAAAGAACAAAAGTATAGTTGGTGGAAAGTTTGAGTCATTGAACATAAAAAATGTGCTTTTTTTTGTTGTTGTTGTTTGGGGGTTCAAGCCCAGCGGTGCTCAGGGCTTATTCCTGAGTCTGAGCTCTGGAATTTGAGGGTGCTGGTATCTAGCCTGAGTCAGCTGCGTGCCAGGCAAGCACCTTCCCCACTATATTATGTCTCTAGTCCCCAAAATGGCATGACTGTTCCTCAAAGCAAAAGGTTAATTTTAACTTGTGTCCTAATCAGTTGTAAATCATCACTCTGACAAGAACTGATGCAGGATAACCTTACAGTACCTGCACTGCAAACCATAGTGACCGAAAGGAGAGAAAGAGGAGAGAGACAGAGAGGGAAAGTGTTTGCCTTAGAAACAGGCTGGGGTGGAGGAGTGAAAGGAAGGAAATTGGGGAAATTGGTGGTGGGAAATGTGCAATGGTGAAGGGATAGGTGTTGGAATTTTTTATGACTAAAACCCAAACATGGACAGCTTTGTAGCTGTTTATCTCCTCTTGATTTAATTCACTTGTATCACTTCACTTGTCTTCCCGTTGATCATCGATTTGCTCGAGCAGGCACCAATAACATCTCCATACGTCCTATCACATACGTGATTTAATTAAAAACTGAAAAAAAAAAAGTCCTATTTTCCCCGGTGTTGCAATTTTAACTCTTCCCATTAGGTGGCAGTGTGTACTCACAGAAAGACACTGTGTTTATCTTTGTTTCCCCCCCCGCCTTTTGAACCTCTAAGTTCTTCTGGTTCTTTGGTTCAACACTGAATGTAAATTTTCACTACTATTGTTTCCATACTTATATTAATTTGTTCATAATTCTTTTCTCATTGCACATGACTAAAATATTTTTAAATTAAAAATGTTTAGAAATAATTATTTTAGTGACTGCAGCTTTAATTACTTTGACTTCTAATTTAAGAAAAATACATTTTGTCATGTGTCTCATTTTGTTTTGATTTTTCTTTCCAGATATTTATAGTTAATGAAATTTATGACATTCTGTATTTTATTTTCAAAATACCAAATAGCTATTTAAATTATTCATAAAAATAATTTGATTCCTAAAAAGCATAGGAAGAATTTTTTACAGAAAAATACAGATTTCGTACTTTTGATAAGGCCATCTTTCTGTTGGCAAGCATAAATTTCATGGATGATTTTTTTTGTTTTGTTTTAGTGCCAGGCATGATTAGCCCTGAGCACTGACCTGAACAAAAAAAAAAAAAAAAAAACAACGGATCAAAAAAATAGTGAAAGAGAAGCCTCACTTTACCCTCACCAGCGACGTGAACTGTCCTCTTTTGACTTACCCAGCCTACATTTTTGACCTCCTGCAAATTCCTGGATTTTTTCTGATAAACAGGGAGTTAAAGATTGTCCATCATAAAATTCTGCCCCAGAGCTTAGCCTCACAGGGAGGCTAAGATAATGGGAAATACCTAAGACAAATGGCCAGAAAAGAATCTGTTAGAGCCTAGCATCCTCTAACATTTGCCAAGAGCCCAATTTCCGTTTAAAGGGGCTGCAGGAAAACCTTATCTTTAACTTTCCTCTAACACAAAGACCTAAACCCACAAATATGGCCATAGTTAACTTAGTCTTATACTAAGTTCCTCCCCCACTTTTCCTTTCTCTCTACTTTCCTATAAACTTTTCTACTTTCCAACTCTGAGTCTGAGCATCTTTATTATTTATATTTTTATTCTTGAAAATACTGAAGAACCTGGGAATCTCGAAGGAACACAGAGACCCACCGTGGCCATTTCCGCCTTGCCTGCATTATTCAGGCAGAGCCCGTGGGTTTGAGGACCAAGTTTGATGAACTTTGAAGAGACTGAACAGAGACAGGAGTAGTCTCAACACTCACGCGAGCCCAAGCAAATGGGTTCAAAAGAAATAGCAACTGCATTGAGGCACCTAGGTTTGTTATAAATGATGTAGGTGGACCCCACTGGAGGCTTATATGAGGCAGGAAAGGGAGAGAGATGGTCGCTTTCTCCCCCAGCCACCTCTGCCACCTGGGACCCGCTGGGCAGGCTAAGGACTGATAAAGTATGCGATGAGCCCCTGCATGGCGTGGGCCTGAGCCCCACCAGCCCCACGAGGTGGCCGTCAAGCCACACCTGATGTTCACTTGATCTCTAGGCATGGGAGTTGATTCCCACCACCCAAGATTTCTCAGGGAGCCACAGAAAGGCAAGTCAGTCCTAGGCCTTACCAGGGTTTCCTCAGGGTTCTTGTCTTCGTCGCAGAAAAATAATTTTTCAGGAGTCGACGAGCAGTGAAGTAAAACATTTTATTATGGAGGTTTTTAGGATGGGGAAGGGAGAAGGAGAGAGAGAGAGAGAAAGAGAGAGAGAGAGAGAGAGAGAGAGAGAGCTGCTCTAGAGGTGGAGAGCGAGCCCCAACTGATTTCCAAAGGGGGCTTTTATCTTCTTGGATTGGAATGTTCCAGAATCTTTGGCTGGGCCATCAAAGGTTGTTAAGGGCTAGACAGAAGAAGGTGGACCCAGTTTCCTCAGGGTCTACTGTTGGTTAATGGGTCTTATCAGGTCTTCATTCCTGGTTCCAAAAGATGACAGCCTAATGGTGACAGTTTACTACATGCAGGGCCCCCTCCTGTCTGCCTGCCTACATCAGAATCACATAACAAATGGGTTAAAAAAGATAGAGTAGTTGCAGTGGAGTACGCTGGGCCCTGGCCCCGTGGCAGATCCCCAAAGACTTTAGTGCCCCTTTGCATGAACAAAGAAATCTCCACTATGTTCACAACATTGAAGTCTGATGAGCCAAGACATGCTGTATATAAATTACTTCTCTCAAAGTTCACTTCTTAAGCTAGTTGAAGCTTTATTCTAAAGTTTGGTGACTGTAATTAGTGTCATTAAAAACTTCACTGTATCACTGTATCACTGTCTTTCCGTTCATCATCAATTTGCTCGAGCAGGCACCAGTAACATCTCCATATGTCCTGTCTCATGCTAGTAGAGCCCAAGGGCATCTGCTTGCTCCAGGAGCATAAAGAGCCTCAAACTATTCCATCAGGTCATGGGAATGAGGTCTATAATTGTTACTGGTATCTGGCATATCAAATACGACACGGGTAGCTTGCCAGGCTCTGCCGTGCGGGTGGCATACTCTTGTAGCCACCTCTGATCTCCGGCATTTATTGATGAATCGGCGCGAGGTGCTTGCAGCGAGCAGGGCTGTGATCAGCTCTTCTGCTGGGGGAGTTCTGACAAAGAGTCGGATGTGGAAAATGGCGGCCCTCATTAGCATGCCTTAGCATCCAAGTCCCAAGAGGCTGGCCTTACCTTAGCATGCCTGTCCTTTTTGCTTTAATCCTCTGTTGTTCCTCCTCCACTCACCAGGCCTCACTCTGGACAGAATCAATCCAATTCTGCCCAAGCTCCCATTGTGTCTGCTCCGGAGATTTCCTAAAGGCAGGGTGTAGTGCCATAAAAAACTTAAAAACCTACGAAACAGAGCAAGTCTATGAAGAATGACCAGAATCTGCCGAAGACTGGTTGCCCTACTAGTGTGATAGGGCGGGTCACCCAGAGAAAGGCAGGGAACTTTTGTTGTTGCTGTTTTGCAGCAATGCTCAAGGAATACTCTAGGCTCTGCACTCAGGAATTACTCCTGGCAAATACCTTTTTTTTTTTTTAGGAAAATCCACCAGACTTACTGTACTAGAAGCTAAGAACTTGTGTTTGTCCAAAGAGCCTGCAGGACCAGGGATTAGTTTCTCTTGTAGCAGTCTCACCAGTGTGCAAAAGGAGGGCCCAGGCCTCAGGCTGTGACCATTGTCTTCCTAAATCCTCGGCTTTCCACTCCCCAGGCCTGAGTCCCTCATTTGACAACTTTGAACCCTAGAGTCCATTTCCAAGCTGTCTTATAACTAAGGTAGCCAGAGATTTTAGTCTCTTGCTTTGTAGGTTTGAACACTTTTGTCGGTGCAAAGTAGTTCTAGCAGAGGAGCCTCTTAAAGTTATATAAGGAGGTAAAATCTCAAGGTGATGTAGGTGGGCCCCACTGGGGGCTTATGTGAGGTGGGAAGGGGAGAGACATGGTAGCTTTCTCCCCAGTCGCCTCTGCCACCCGGGACCTGCTGGGCAGGCTAAAAACTAAGGTCTAAAGTCCTAAGGTCTAGGACTGACTCAGTCCTAAGTCTGCCCAGTGGGTCCTGGGCAGTAGAGATGGAGGGGGGAAAGCGACCATCTCTCTCCCCCTTCCTGCCTCACGTAAGTCACCCATGAGGCGTACCTACATCATTGGCAGGAAAGGAAACTTAGTCCTAGGTCTTACCGAGGGTTTCCCTCAGGGTTCGTGTCTTCCTCGCAGAAAAAGAATTTTAGGACGGGGAAGAAGAAGGGAAAGAGAGAGTAATGCACTCAAGGGAGAATGTTGGCTGCTCCAAAGGTGGAGAGCGAGCTCCGACTGATTTCCAAAGGGGGCTTTTATCTTCTTGGGCTGTAATGCTCTGGAATCTTCTGCTGGGTCTTGAAGGTTGATCGGGAGTTAAGGGCTCCGGAAGAAGGTGGACCAGCTTCCTCAGGGTCTATCGTTGGTTAATGGTTTTTTTTTTTTTTTTTTTTTTTTAAGATTTTTTGATAAATATGTTTTGCCATAAATCTACAGCCAACCCCAAACCTGGCCTCCCAAATATCATCTTGAGGAATATATTTTACAATAGCAAGTATTTTTTTTTATTTTTATTTATTTTTATTTTTTTTTAACATGTTATTATACCACCGTGAGATATACAATTACAATGCTGTTCACGCTTGGGGGTTTCGGTCACACAGTGTTCCAGCACCCGCCCTCCACCAGTGCCCCCAGCCACCACCCATGTCCCCAATTCCCTCCCCCCTCCCACATCCTGCCTAAATGGCAGGTTCTTTATCTCCCTCTCCTCTCCCTCTCTCTCTCCTCCTTCTCCCACACATTGTACACTTCTAAGTGCACTACATACACATAGAAGCCATCATTTGCATTTTTTTGTCTGTATTTAATGCTCAGTTCTATGTTAGCATCAGAAATTTAGACATTTATTCACACATGTTCCCTTCTCTATCTTTTTTTTTTTTTTTTTTTTGCTTTTTTGGGTCACACCCGGCAATGCTCAGGGGTTTCTCCTGGCTCTGCACTCAGGAATTACTCCTGGCGGTGCTCGGGGACCATATGGGATGCCGGGAATCGAACCCAGGCGGCACAGGCCGGCCGTGCAAGGCAGATGCCCTACCCGCTGGGCTATCGCTCCGGCCCCCTTCTCTATCTTAACCAACCTCTGACTCCCACACGCTTGTGGTAATTTCCACTTTCGGTAAGATCACCTAGTATATTTATGTCATGCAAATAAATGCAGTCATTCTATGTCTCTCTCTTTTCTTCTGACTAATTTCACTCAACATGATTCTTTCCATATCCATCCATTTATAGCAAAATTTCATAACTTCATTTTTTTCTGACAGCTGCATAGTATTCCATCTTCAAAGGTGAAACACCATTAACAAAGCAACTAGAAGAAAATATAAATATATGGGACTTCATGAAACTGAAGAGCTTCTGCACCTCGAAAGAAACAGTGACCAAGATAGAAAGACAGTCGACAGAATAGGAAAGAATATTCACCCAATACCCATCTGATAAGGGGTTAATATCCAGGATATATCAGGCACTGGTACAAATACATAAGAAAAAAACAGCCAACCCCATTAGAAAATGGGGAGAGGAGATGAACAGAAACTTTGACAAGGAAGAAATCCGAATGGCCAAAAGGCATATGAGAAAATGCTCATCATCACTAATCATCAGAGAGATGCAAATCAAAACAACAATGAGATATCACCTCACACCACAGAGAATGGCCCATATCCAAAAGGGTAAAAGCAACAAGTGCTGGCGTGGATGTGGGGAAAAGGGGACTCTCATACACTGTTGGTGGGAATGTCGACTTGTACAACCTTTCTGGAAAACAATATGGACATTCCTCCAAAGACTAGAAATTGAGCTCCCCTTTGACCCAGCGATACCGCTCTTGGGAATATACCCTGGAAAGCCAAAAACACACAGCGGAAACACAATCCGCACTTTTATTTTCATAGCAGCACTATTCACAATAGCCAGAACCTGGAAACAACCAGTATGCCCGAGAACTGATGACTGGATAAAGAAACTGTGGTACATCTACACAATGGTTAATGGTTCTTATGAAGTCTTCATTCCTGGTTCCAAAAGGTGAGAGCCTAATGGCGACTGTTCACTGCCATGCAGCATGCCCTCCTGTCTGTCTGCCTACGTCCAAGGGGGAATATGAAGCAGACGGAGAGGGAGTATATGGCAATAAATTTCTCCAGAGTAGCAGAGAAATTGCCTAGTCACCAGCCCTTGAAATAGCCCCGTTCTAGGGAGGTCTTTGGAGATGCAGAGACTGATGAAGAAGGTAGAAGCTGGAGAGAACGAAAGGCTGCGATAAGACCTTGACAGGGCCACAAAAACCAAACTTCCTTCCGTTTGACAAGACACTAGAAATAGACTCTCCCCTGCCTACAAAGCTCATGCTGGGTCTCTCGACCTGGTTACCTTCTCTCACTTCATGGGCCCTGGTGGCTCGTTGTTCCCTCACTCTTCCTGCTCACATTTCCCTAAATGAAATTTTTACTTCAAACACACATGAGATGAGTGAAACAACCAAAGATTTAAACAAAAAGTCACGACATTCAGCTTCCAGAAATATTTGTTGACTTTTTACTTTATGCCAAGAATTGCTTTGAGCTTCAAAATCATAGGCAATCGAGGACACCTGGCATATACTTATTCTTCAGGTCCTCAAGACTTTTGTAAACAGAACTATATTTAGTTGATTATATTAAAATACAGTTCACCAGGCATTGTAAGGCATGTGCGTGTGTGTGTTGTGTAGGAGTTTGGTCGCAGCTCAGTACCAATAACACCAAGCTATAGCCCTGCTCCATGCCAGTTTACATAGAAAATAAAACTGTAAATACAATAAGGATGTTCAAATATTTACCAGAATACAGAATGGGAGTGAGTCAATAACTTAATCTAGAAATTTTATGCCAGGGAGTGGCACCTTTTATAGTGGTTTCAAAAGTAACAGCTGAAACATACAAAGGTGTGCCTGGTCACAGTTAAGCTCAACTTTGTGCCCAATCTGGTTTGGTTACAACAGTCTCCGTCATGCACATATACTTACCGGTCCTGATTGTGAATCCTACCTTCATCTGCCTAACAGGTGATATACCAGGACCTTGTCTCCGTTTTGCTCTTTTGTTCACAAAGAAGAGAGGCTGTTGTTTTGTTTGGTTTGGTTTAATTTTACTGAATTACTGTGGATGACAAAATTACTAAGCATTCATGATTTTCAGGCTTACAATGTTGCAACACCAACCGCTTCACCAGTGCCCACTTCCCTTCACCAGTGTCCCTCGCTTCCCTCCCTCCTTTATTCTACCTCTCTCACAAACACTTTTGTCTTTTTTCCTTTCCCTGCTGGGCATTGTGGCTTACAGTACTGCAACTGATAGGGTATTGCACATATCACGTTACTTCTTTTGATGCAGGTGGGCCTCACAGGTGACTTATGTGAGGCGGGAAGGAGAGAGAGATGGTCGCTTTCTTCCCAGCCGCATCTGCCACCGGGACCCACTGGGCAGACTTAGGACTGATAAAGTCTGCGATGAGCCCTCGCGGGGTGGGCCTGAGCCCCACCAGCCCCACGTGGTGGCCGTCAAGCCACACCTGATGCCCGCTTGATCTCTAGGCACGGGAGTTAATCCCCACCACCGGAGATTTTTCGGGGAGCCACGGATTCAGACTGGAGTGAGGAATTGCTCTTTGCAGGAAAGGCAAGTCAGTCCTAGGCCTTACCCAGAGTTTCCTCAGGGTTCTTGTCTTCCTCGCAGAAAAAGAATTTTCAGGAGTTGATGAGCAGTGAAGTAAAACAGATTTTATTAAGGAGGTTTTGGGGCGGGGAAGAAGTAGGGAAAGAGAGAGTAACACACTCAAGGGAGAATACGGTCTGCTCCAGAGAGCGAGCAAGCCTGGGCTGATTTCTAAAGGGGGCTTTTATCCCTTTGGGCTGGAATGCTCTGGAATCTTCTGCTGGGCCATCAAAGTTGATGGGGGGCTAAGGGTTGTGAGGAAGAAGGTAGATCCAGCTTCCTCAGGGTCTATTGTTGACTAATGGGTCCTATCAAGTCTTCAATCCTGGTTCCAAAAGGTGAGAGCCTAATGGCAACAGTCATTACCATGCAAGGCAACCCCTTGGGACTGTCTGCATCACTTTCAGCAATCAGTCCTTGTTTAGAGTGACCACTTCCTTCTGCCCTAGTCTTCGGGTTCCTCCTCTGACCTGCTCTCCTCCTCCCTTGCTAAGGCAAGCTTCCTAAGGACCAGTTCATCCACAAAGAGAGACATTTCAAGAGAACTGTTCTCAGGTTCTATATATAGTTCTTCTATGAATAGCTCTACATCCTGTTTATACATAATGTTGTTCATCTCACATCAGTGCGAAATAAGCTTTTTCTTCGTATTTGTTTTTGTGTTGCTTGTTTTGTGCCTCTTGGGGTCACACTCAGTGGTGCTCAGGGCTGCCTGCCTTGTGGGGCTCAGGAATCATGCCTGGTGGATCTGGAACTGAACCAGGTCAGCTGCATACCAGATAAGCACCTTAACTCCTGTTCTCTTTCTGCCTTCATATTCTTGTGTTTACTATCATTTTTTCTGGTTGAGGTTTAGGCTTCTCTTCCCTGAGAGGCTTTGCCCTTCTCTGGGCCATTGCTTTTGTCATTTAGAGTTTCATCAGATTCCAATTCCTGCATCTCCAAAGGGGGTCCAGCCTTTATGCTTTGGAGTTGCTTTGGGACTGGCAAAAGAGTAACTTCTTTTCTAAAGATTACGTTTTCATCTGATTACTTCCCAGATTGGTTGCCTGGGGTTCCCTACCTGCTGGCATCAATAGTAGAGCTTTTAAAGTCATCAGCGAAACCCAATTAGTATTGGGTTATACTGTGACAAAACAGGTTGCCATGTCTGTAGATGCAGGATAAATTCTTACTTTGCCATCTGTACATATTCTCAAGAAAAAACTGAATTGAAGAGAAAGGAAGAATGATAAATAGTAAAATTCAAAATTTATTGACTGACTTTTAATTAAATATAATATTTCTCTTATGAATAGACGATGATTTCAAAATCTGAAATATAAATCCATTGTTTCTATAAACTAGAGGTAGAATTTCTTATTCTCTTGAATTTTTATTCTGGTTCCACCACCTCTAACACATTGTCACTCGTTTAGGGGAAAAATTACAAACGGAAATCAATTTTTAATACTTAATTTTTTTTTAAGAATTAAATGACCATGAGATAGATAATTACAAAGCTGTTCATGTTTGAGTTTCAGTCATACAGTGTTCCAACACCCATCCCTCCACCAGTGCACATTTCCCAGTTTCCCTTTTCCCAAAACCTGACTCTATGACAGGCACTTTCTCTCTCTCTCTCTCTCTCTCTCTCTCTCTCTCTCTCTCTCTCTTTCCCTTCCTTAAAATCATTTTTTCATTTAAAATAATTTTGTCCTATAAAGCAAAAATTGCATTAGATAAAGCTAAGCAAGCTTGTTACCAAGGATGTAGAGACTAGGACTTAGGCTAAACTCAGCTTTTCAGAAACTAAAGAGATGGGATCAGAGACAGTCACTTTTTACTTGTCCACTGCTTTAATACGAGGAGATGATGAGCGCTAGGAGCAAAGAGTTCACTAAGATTAGGCAGCTGTTCCTCTCTCTCAGAAGTAGACTATGGTAAGGTTAGCCTGGAAAGATAAACAGAACCCTGCTCTTCCTGATAATTGCATTTCAAAAGAATTCTTTAGGTCTTTCCAAGACCTAAAGAAAAGTAATACTAAGTTGTGAAATAGGTTTTATGAAATATTTCTATCTTGGGTTAGAATGATAGTACAGTGGGTAGGGCACTAGCCTTGCATATAACATAGTCCACCTGGTTTTATCCCAGGCACCACATATGATCCCTAAGTTCCATCAGAAGAGACTCCTGAGCAAATCAAGTATGACCCCAAATAACATCTAAAAACAAAACAAACAAAATAAAAGAAATAGCTCTATCTCAAATGGGAGGGAAAATAATTTACAATCGATCTTCTTGTCTTCTAATTTAAAGGGAATTTGGGGGACCATGCTTAGGAAGAAACTTGTAGCAGGTTTAGTTATGTAGGAAAAGTTATAGGCTCTGTTGGTCAAAGCAATACAAATTCTTTGGTTCCATTTCAGTTTGGCATGTGTCTTAGCCCACATCACACCAGGATTTGTGATGATTTGGTATTTGATTTTGGATTTAGGTCATCAGTAATACAGTAGCCCTCCTTAAGTGTTGGTCTGACTAAACTATGATATTTATTTAAATGTAAGTCTCCTAATGGAGTTGTGATTTTAATCAAAGGGCATAATTGAACAATCAGTTGCTAGAAATACTGAAAACTAAGCCACAATGTCCTGAGCTGACACTGATCCTATTCTGACTAGAGTTCTGATAGAATAAATGTCATGGAGGACTGCCGAGCGGAGCCGGCTGAGATAACTTACGCTTAGGCACTAGAAAGCTAATTACCTCCACTAAATGGTTTGAATGAGGGCCAATAAGAGATTGGGGAGTAAGCATATTAAAATCACTATAATGGAAGACATGAAATGAGACAAAAGAAATGAGGGATGGAATTGTAATGCATGGGAGGAAAGTCATACAGGAGATTAAGAAAATTGCAGTTGCTATTGTGTTTCATTTCAGTTGAAATGAATGACCTTTGTTGGCAATGGTCTTGAACAGAGCATTTATTAGTGAACACAGATACACAAATACCATACACAGTCGACTCCTTTTGTCATTTTCCTGTTTCTCTCCTTATCCTTTCCCCTTGCATATTTAGATAATTCTGTCACATGGGACCTTAAAGAATGGAGCAATTAAATAATTCAAGAGAACAAAGATTTCTATTCCCCATTTATGTCAACAATGAATTCCAGTTTCGGATTATGAAATGATCATTTACTCATTATTGGCTATGCTTATCTAACTGAAGACAAGACTTCCAACTCCACTGTCCCTTCCTTACTCACTGCATCTGGGTTGATATCACTACAGCTGGGTCGATAAGACTCTTGAAGGGTTCTGGCAGGGTGGCAAACATTCCACAGTCTCGACCTTCTCTCATTTTCAGTCGCATGAAGAATAGGCCCTGCAAGGCCCTGGACAGGGGGAGATTGTGGGGGGGGTCAGAGCAAATAGGGATGGCTTGGAATGACATTCCTCAGTGATCCCTCAGTGATCCACTCCTGGAAGCCGAGAACCATCTCACCTCTGAGCCTGGCCAGGCAGAACAGAGAGAGACTTTCAGCAACAGAGCTGTGGGCCCTAGGAAACAGGACAGTCAGGTGCTAGTGCAGCAGGCAGATGCTGTTGGCAGTTAGTCACTGGCCATGTGGGCTTGATTAGGGTGTCGGCCTCAGGGTGAAGGTTCCCAGAATCCTTGCTGCTGGGGAGTGCTCAGGGCCTCAGTCCTCTTAGTCCCCCCGCAGCTTCCTGCACTGCTCACTAAGATTCTTTTTCAGGGTGATAACTGGCTCAGAAGAAGGCAGTTGAGTTCAGGAAGCGGCAGTTGAGTTCAAGTTTGGGAGGGTTAGACAATCATGGTGCTTGTTGGGAATGCAAAGAGCTCAATGGGCTCTCCTTGGGGCCTTGCAATGGGGAGGCTCTTGTGTGCACCAGCCTTGGGCTCCATCCCCCTACCCCGATCTAGCCAAGACTAGGTCAGCTCTTCACAGAGGCTGTCTTATTCCACTTGGCCCAGTGTTTCCCAAAGCAGAAACTCTGTTGTTTCACTGTAATAACTTTTATTGCTCTTTCAAATATATGAGATAATTTACCTGGTGAAAGTATATTTTTGTTAGAGCTATTTTCCATTTAGCAATTTAAGTATATCATGCCACTCGTTTTACAATATGAAGATCTATGGAGAAATATCAAAGCCTTATATGGAACGATTATCTGTCCTCTTATTGCTTTTAAGATTCTCAATGTTTGATGTTTGCTATTTTATTTTTTTGGGGGTCACACCTGGTGATGCTCAGGGGTTAGTCCTGGCTCTGCATTCAGGAATTATTCCTGACAGTGCTTCGGGTAACCATGTGAGATGTTGGGGACAGAACCCAGGTAGGCTACATGCAAGTCAGATGCCGTACCTGCTGGACTATCACTCTGGTCTGATGTTTGCTATTTTAATAATAATAATGTGTCACAGTG
>JAJIBD010023734.1:0-60000 GCA_021461705.1 Cryptotis parvus | reverse complement strand
TTTCTTAAGAGTAGCTGTAATTTAGAACAAAGGTGCTTGTATACCACTCATAAACTCTTCAGAGTAAATTCTAAAAAAATATGGATGTGTTTAATTAAACATACTATTATTATTAGAATATGGCATTCATTTGTGTTCATGATGATATGATGTTCAGCTTATGTATTATGTTTTTTTTCTTTTCGGTTTGCACTCTGTGATGCTCAGGGGTTACTCCTGGCTCTGCACTCAGGAATTCCTCCTGGCAGTGCTTGGGGGACCATATGGGATGCCGGAGACTGAACCTAGGTCGTCTGCATGCAAGGCAAACACCCTACCCACGGATCTATAGCTCCAACCTCTGTATTACATATTTGCATGGTCTTTGTACATAATAGATTCCCATAAATTCAGAAATTCCTGAACATCTTCTGTCTTATTTTTGATAATTGATATGAGTAGGAGTTACGTTCCTATGCATGTTTCTAAAAAATTTACTAAATACTCAAAATGTATAATATTAAAACTTATTTTCAATCATACATTTCTCCTTTATTTTCCGGCCCACTTTGCTGTGATCAGAATGTATTTCTGAAGCCCAGAGCCCAAGTTGGGAACCTTCCATGGATTTTCTTCCTTACCAGTTTGAGCACATATGTGCATTTCTATGCATGTACATGTATTCACACATGTGCACGCACACACACACACACTCAGACTGGGACAATTTACACTCACCAGTGAATCGTATTATACATCTTTAATATGTAGAAAGAAATGGAGGGCCTGGAGAAAACCTCCAGAGACTTGGGGAAAAAACCCTCCATTCGGGGCAGGAGCGGTAGCCCAGTGGGTAGGGCGTTTGCCTTGCAAGCGGCTGGCTCATGCCGGCCGGGTTCGATCCCCAGCATCCCATATGGTCCCCTGAGCACCGCCAGGAGTAATTCCTGAGTGCAGAGCCAGGAGTAACCCCTGAGCATTGCCGGTGTGACCCAAAAAAAAGAAACTCCATTCAGACAGTTGGGACTCCTGGGCTGGAAACCAATTTTTTTGTCCACAGTCAGTTTCATAACAAAATGACAGTGAATGGATCAGTATCGTTCTATGGCCTGTTGTATTGTAGTGTATGGTTCATGCTCTTGTTATCAGGAATGAGAAACTTACACAAAGTACTCTTTTAAAAAATTTTTGTTTTTAAATCACCATGAGATAGACCATTTTTAAGCTGTTCATGATTGAGTTGCAGTCATACAATGCTACAGTATCTGTCCCTCGACCTCCATCAGTGTCCCTCTGAAATTTCCCAACATCAGTGTCCCCAGTTTGCTTCCACACTCCCCACAACAACCTGCCTCTATGACAGGCACTCTCTCTTTCTTTCTTTCTTTCTTTCTTTCTTTCTTTCTTTCTTTCTTTCTTTCTTTCTTTCTTTCTTTCTTTCTTTCTTTCTTTCTTTCTTTCTTTCTTTCTTTCTTTCTTTCTTTCTTTCTTTCTTTCTTTCTTTCTTTCTTTCTTTCTTTCTTTCTTTCTTTCTTTCTTTCTTTCTTTCTTTCTTTCTTTCTTTCTTTCTTTCTTTCTTTCTTTCTTTCTTTCTTCCTTCCTTCCTTCCTTCCTTCCTTCCTTCCTTCCTTCCTTCCTTCCTTCCTTCCTTCCTTCCTTCCTTCCTTCCTTCCTTCCCTTCCTTCCTTCCTTCCTTCCTTCCTTCCTTCCTTCCTTCCTTCCTTCCTTCCTTCCTTCCTTCCTTCCTTCCTTCCTTCCTTCCTTCCTTCCTTCCTTCCTTCCTTCCTTCCTTCCTTTCCTTTCTTCCTTTCTTTCTTTCTTTCTTTCTTTCTTTCTTTCTTTCTTTCTTTCTTTCTTTCTTTCTTTCTTTCTTTCTTTCTTTCTTTCTTTCTTTCTTTCTCTCTCTCTCTCTCTCTCTCTCTCTTTCTTTCTTTCTTTCTTTCTTTCTTTCTTTCTTTCTTTCTTTCTTTCTTTCTTTTTTTCTCTCTCTCTATTTGTGCATTAACAAAGCACTCACTTGATCCTAACTTCTCATGTTTTTGCAGATTCACTATATTTCCTTTCAGGTTAGCAAACCTATCGAGCAAAACCATAGAGTTCTCGACAGCGACCAGAATTGCAGAGTAGCCAAAGAAGGCTCCCTTAGGTAGCCTCTCAAACCATTTTCCTCTGCTAATATTAACGATTCCTGACAAGACATTGAACAGAGTGAGACACAAGTTTTTCCTTTGGTACTCCAGACTTTAACATAATCTGCTACAATCTGATACTGTGAAAGAAATGTAATTTTAACATAAACATATTTATTTGTTTATTTCTGTGTTGTTTATGGTTGCTTTTTTATTAATATTTTATTATACCACAGTGAGATACACAATTACAATGTTGTTCATGTTTGGAGGTTTCGGTCACATAGTGTTCCAGCACCACGCCCTCTACCATGTCCCCAATTCCCTCCCCCTCCCATAGCCTGCCTAAATGGCAGGGGTTTTTTTAATCCCTTTTCTCTCCCTGTCTCTCTCTTTCCCTTTTCTTACACATTGTGGGTTGCACTACATACACTTAGAGACCATCATGTGCATTTTTGTTGTCTGTATTTAATGCTCAGTTCTAGGTTGGTATTAGCCCTTTTGGCGTTTATTCACACATGTTCCCTTCTCTGTCTTACCTAACTTCTGACTTCCACATGTTTGTGGTAATTTCCACTTTTGGTAAGACCTTTTGATCCACGTTTCGCCTGACATTGGATTTTGGTGTCATCATATATATATATATATATATATATATATATATATACATATATGTATATATATATATATGTCATGCAAATAAATGCAGTCATTCTGTATCTGTCTTTTTTCTTCTGACTATTTTCACTCAACACGATCCTTTTCATGTCCATTCATTTATAGGCAAATTTCATAACTTCATTTTTCCTAACAGCTGCATAGTATTCCACTGTGTAGATGTATTCCACGTTTCTTTATCCAGTCATCAGATCTCAGGCATACTGGTTGTTTCCAAGTTCTGGCTATTGTGAATAGTGCTGCTATGAAAATAAAAGTGCGGATTGTGTTTCCACTGTGTTTTTTTGACTTCCCAGGGTATATTCCCAGGAGTGGTATGGCTGGGTCAAAGGGGAGCTCAATTTCTAGTCTTTGGAGGAATGTCCATATTGTTTTCCAGAAAGGTTGTACAAGTTGACATTCCCACCAACAATGTATGAGAGTCCCCTTTTCCCGCATCCACACCAGAACTTGTTGCTTTTACCCTTTTGGATATGGGTCATTCTCTGTAGTGTGAGGTGATATCTCATTATTGTTTTGATTTGCATCACTCTGATGATTAGTGATGATGAGCATTTTTTCATATGACTTTTGGCCATTCGAATTTCTTCCTTGTCAAAGTTTCTGTTCATCTCTTCTCCCCATTTTTTAATGGGGTTGGCTGGATTCTTCTTATACAGCTGTATATGGTTGCTTTTTTGCTACGAGCACAGTTATATAGTTGTAACCGAGACATTATAGACCTCAACACCTTTATGTTTAATGCTTGAATTTTACAGAAAATATTTCTAAACTCTTGTCTAAGGCTATAGCACTCCCAGTGTCTTCTGGGTAGCCACATTACTGTCTTTCAATGCCCCTACTTCTCTCAAGACTCATCATGCCCAGAAGAGAAAAAGGAAAATGAAGGTTGACCTTCCTTGCTCCTGAGCCTCCTCATTTCAACACCTCAGGGGACTCAAGAAACACACTTCTGCCTTTTACATTTTTTTTTTGTGTCTGCAAGCAATTTCCGTTAATCAGGAATTCCCTTTATCATTAATTCCCTTTATAGTTACTTAACTATATTCTTTATATGACTGGTATTTATTCTAATTCCTTCATAGGTATTCGAGATTGACAGGTAGAAATAGGGCAAGAACAAAAGAAAATGATACAAATCAGGAAATTGTTAACAAAAGAGTATTGTTACACATGAACCACTTTTATATCCCTTTCTCTATGAAAAAATGTCAATTAGTATACATTTGGATGCAATCAGGTTAAAATATTCATTATGACTTCTTTGTTGTTCTAAAATTAAGTAAAACATCACTATTACAAATGTCTAGATAAATGAAAATTAATTCAGAATGAAATGAAGTTTTAAGAATAATATTGTGATATAAGCAATATGTAATATGTTTATGTTATGTTTCTTTAAAGGTTTATTTTTTCCAGAAATGATTACTTTGGACAAGAACTGGGTGTTGAAAGTAGGTAAAGGGATACACATGATAACCTTTCAGTATTTGTATGGCAAACCATAATGCCCAAAATGAATGGGGAGAGAGAGAGAGAGAGAGAGAGAGAGAGAGAGAGAGAGAGAGAGAGAGAGAGAGGGGAAAATGCCTGCCATAGAGGCAGGCAGAGAGGGTAGGGGGATATTGGTGTTTGGAAATGTGCACTGGTGGAGGGATGGGTGCTATAACACTGTATGACTCAAACTCAGTCATTATCAGCTTCATAATGGTTTGTCTCATGGTGATTCAATAAAATATAATTTAGGGAGAAAAGTGCCTGTCAAGAAAGTAGGTTGGGGGTAGAAGGGAAACTGGGGACATTTGTGGAGGGAAGTTGATACTGGCAACGAGGTTGCTGTTGGAACATTGCATGCCTGAAACTCAAGTGTGAATAACACTGTAAGTCATGGCGCTTCAATGAAAACAATAGAAAAGGAACAAAAACCTTAAATTTCTCTTTCCTGAAGTAATAAAAAAAAAACTTGCTTCTGTTTACAAAATTCATACATTCAAAATGAGTAGTACTCAAGCTGACAAATTTTAGTGAATGAAGGTATTTACAGAAAAATATAATTAGATGTTAATATATTGTCATACTAAAACATAACATATGTGCTTTAAATAAAATTTTTTGAAAAGTAAGAAAGTAAAAAGGGCTGGGAATGAAAGGCAGCAGGTAGGCCTGGCAGAGTATTTACCTCATGAGGGCAGTAGGCCTGGCAGAGTGTTTACCTCATGAGGGCAGTAGGCCTGGCATTTTATTCAGACTTTCACTAGCTTTATACTTATCAGTTATCTAGAGGATACCCTCTCTTGCTTATTAATCACTTCTTCATGTCTGTGTCTTCTTTTTTTGTAACAGCTGGCAATGCTCAGGGGTTACTCCTGGCTCTGCACTCAGGAATTACTCAGGGGTGCTCAAGGGACCATATGGGCTGCCAGAGATCAAACCCGGTTGGCCACATGCAAGGCAAACACCCCATCTGCTGTACTATCTCTCCAGTCCCTCATTTCTCCATCTTGAATGTTCTGCTGTTGTCTAAGTGATTTGAAATCTGTCAGTCAGAAGAATATTTTTAGCCTCATGTGATTCAATTAGGCAGTCGAGATGAGGTTATTCCTTAAAACACTTTTACCCAATCCCAAACCCAAACCCAACTCGAACTAAACCAAGCAGTGCAGGTAAAGTTCACCCCAAAGGCATCGTGGAAGGATAAGCATCCGTTTCCGCTTCTAACATCTGCAGCCACAAGATGGCAATGTGACAATTTAAATAAAACCAGAAGTTGGGAAGCTGTTTTCCCAGTTCAGAGGATTTTAAAGACAGTGGCAAGCGCTAGAAGCAAATACTTAGTCGCACTGGGAACTGTAGCCCACAACGGACTAATGTTTGTGCTGTGGTTCGGGAGATGGATGACTTCCAGTCCGCGCACTGCTGCTGGGACAATATGTGATTCTATAACCATATGTCTTGTCTTCTGCGTTTCTCTCCTAATATGCTCAAGTATAATGGTGAGGGGAAGTCTGTGGAATCAGCCTTTGCACAGTAATGAGGAGATTTCAAATGACATTGACTGGCACTGTAGGACAATGACAGAGAAGACATCGACTTTTTCTTTCTTCTTTGACATGAAGAGAGAGTGAATGAATATCTTTCATATGAACTTAGCTTTTCCAGGGCAATAGATGGTGGGCTTTCAGAGCTCAGTCATGTAACAATAGCTCAAAACTCCTTATTTTTTTTTCTCAGAGAAAATAAACATTTCTCCATGGAAAATTCATTATTTAGGTGCTCAGATTTTACTTTTTTTCTTTGTGGGCCACACATAAATGTATCCCATTCATGAGGAATTTATACCTGAAATATTTTTTTCTTATTTATTTATCTATCTATTTATCTATTTGTTTATTTTGCTTTTTTTGGGTCATACCCTTTGATGCTCAGGGGTTGCTCCAGGCTTTGAACTCAGGAATTACTCCTGATGGTACTCGGGGGACCATATGGGATGCTAGGAATCGAACCCGGGTTGGCTGTGTGTAAAGCCGAAGCCCTACCTGCTGTACTATGGCTCCCACTGAATCTTTATTGTAGACTATGGAAACAGTAATACTAGGGAAATCGTTAGTGGATTTTAGAACAGCTTGTAATATGCAGCTCTATATTATTTTTAAATGAGTTCAGAGACTTTCCTTCCTTATGACAGAATACACACATTTGCGTAAGTATGTATCTAAAATACCTCGGCACACAGGCACCACATTACAAATGTCACTATGATAATATGATTTGTTGTGGAGGTCACAGCTGGTGTGTATTAGCAGTCCTAGTTAGCTTGGCCCTGGCATAAAGCCACAGATAAAATATCATACCCAATTGTCTATTGTGAAAATATAAACACGGTAATAACTAATTCATGATGACTGAAGGCTTACAATGTATGTCTTATACGCATCATCATCGTCACCCTCCTCATTCTTCCTTTACAATGACCCAATCACTTCTGTGTAAATTAGAATCGAGCCACTCCTTCCTATACCATCAGTAGTTACCTAATAATATCAGCTTTAAACAGCTTTATTTAGCTATTTGCGGTGTGTGTGTGTGTGTGTGTGTGTGTGTGTGTGTGTGTGTGTGTGTGTAAACCCACCTAGCCGCAAAGCTTACTTCTGGCTCTGTGCTCAAGGATCATGTCTGGTGGGGCTCGAGGGCCATATGAGATTGAAGGGATTGAGCCTTAATCAGTCCCTGCTCTACTACTCCCATCCCTGCTCTCACCACTTTTACCAATGTCTACCTGCATTTATATTTGATATAAGCAATCTCTGGAAATACAGAGATCATTCCTAGTGGGGCTCAAGGGTCCAGATGGGCCATATGGCGTGCTAGGGATTGAACTCATTGTATTATCTGCAGTGAATTTAATCCCTAGTCTACTGCACAACCCAGCCCCAGGAAACAGGACTTCAGATCACAAAATAAATTTAAATATACATTTTTTTTTTTTTTTGGGTTACACCCGGCGATTCTCAGGGGTTTCTCCTGGCTCTGCACTCAGAAATTACTCCTGGCGGTGCTCGGGGGACCATATAGGATGCTGGGGATCGAACCAGGGCCGGCAAGGCCGGCCGCATGCAAGGCAAACGCCCTACAGCTGGGCTATGGCTCCGCCCCAAATATACATATTTAAAGAACTGTGGTGAGGGGGGGGGGGGGGGGGGGGGGGGGGGAGAAAAAGCAAGCATTCAGGGGGGGGGGGGGGGGGATGGGGGGGGGGGGGGGGGGGGGGGGGGGGGGGTGGTGACAAACTCCTTGGGCACTAATTAATACTATTTATGAATGAATTTCTGTGTCTCTCCCTAAATAAGTAAGTTGAGATATAGATCCTCAATGTGAATGCATTTGGAGATACGGCCATTAAAAGGTAGCCAAAATTAAAGGAGGTCAAATTAGAAGAACATTTATCTGATAAGACTGATATTTTCATAGGAAGAGGAAGAAATAGCAGAAGAAATTTTACGTGAGCTCTTTGGCCAAAAGGCAGCTTCTGCAAACTAGAAAGAGAATTCTCCCCTCAATCACTTGGATGTTCATTTTCAAGTTCTAGCTTTCAGATACAAGAAAAATCTTGTTTTATAGTTTAAACTATTTCATTCTGTTATTGCTGTGAAGACACAGATTTCTCTTAACATCTGAAACTGTAAATGCACAGCTAGAAAATCATCTTGAAGACATCATCCTAACTTGGGCTCCAATTCTCACTGTGAAGGCATTTTGGTTCCTGTCTCCAAATAAGACCAGCAGAGGTGTTAGCTGAGAGTCAGGAGACTCCAGCATGGGCAGTGAGGGGAGGAAGGTAAAAATCAATGCCAGTTGAGGATCAGGCAGCATTTTCTAAGTACCAACCTTCCTCGGGTTAGTAAGAACCAAGAAGTGATGATTTCTGAAGATGCCCTTTCTTGAACATACACAGGGATATGAATCTCAGAGACCAACAGGTGCACACACTGACCAGAAATCATGGATGGGGTTGACGCCATGGGTGCACCACACATACAGCAAGCACTCTCAGCCACGGAGCTATTGCCTCAACTGCATACTTGGATCACCCCAAGGCATTTGTTTCCTAGGGAAGTTTATATCCAGTGACTGAGGTCCAAAGAGGATTTGTTTGGTCTTGAAGCAGGACAGCTCTGAAGGGTCTGTCCAGCTTTGAAGCCCCTCATTTAAGTTTCAGATGATTCCTGAGCTCTGCTCTGGCTGACATAGCTACACTCAGTTAAGCTTTTTCTACTCAGTTCTGCGTTCTCCCCTTTCCTTTCACAATTGCTCCTCCCAGTTGTCTTCTCTCCTTAATGTCTTATACTCCAGAGTCTGACTTAAACTTAGCTTTTTAGAAAACCCAACCTGCAGCATTAATTCATGATTGGGGTCTATAATCTGTTAAAAAGGGGAAAATAAAGTCTTTGACTTTTATTTGGGGTCTTTATCACCAATTTCATGGCAAAATGCAAGATCACACTCATTCAGTGAATGAAATAATGGCTTTTTGGAATGTACGTTGTGGGAGTTAGTTAATAATTCCAAGAGTCCTAAATGTATTCCATTTATGAGGAATTTATCTCATCTATCTATCTATCTATCTATCTATCTATCTATCTATCTATCTATCTATCTATCTATCTATCTATCTATCTATCTATCTATCTATCTATCTATCTATCTATCTATCTATCTATCTATCTATCTATCTATCTATCTATCTATCTATCTATCTATCTATCTATCTATCTATCTGTCTATCTGTCTGTCTGTCTGTCTGTCTGTCTGTCTGTCTGTCTGTCTGTCTGTCTGTCTGTCTATCTATCTATCTATCTATCTATCTATCTATCTATCTATCTATCTATCTATCTATCTATCTATCTATCTATCTATCTATCTATCTGTCTGTCTGTCTGTCTGTCTGTCTATCTGTCTGTCTGTCTGTCTATCTATCTGTCTATCTGTCTGTCTGTCTATCTATCTGTCTGTCTGTCTGTCTGTCTGTCTGTCTGTCTGTCTGCCTGCCTACTGTCTCTTTTCTCTATCATTTATTTTTCTGTCTAATCTATCTATCTATCTTGTTTTTTGAGTTATACCTGGCAATGCTCAGGTGTTACTCTGGACTTTGTACTCAGGAATTACTCCTGGTGATGCTTAGGGAACCATATGGGATGCCAGGGATCGAGTGTGTGTTAGCCAAATGCAAGGCAAGCACCCTCCTCACTTTACTTTTGCTCCAGCCCCTGTAACTTGTTTTTATAATAGTATTATGAAAGCTTTACCACTGTTCTTAGATTATCAATGTTGAAGCAGAAAATGTTAGTTTAATAGAACTGAGAAACAATGAGTTTTTATTCCATGATGTGTGTATATATTCATTGTTTCTCAGTGTGTGTGTATTCATTATTTCTCAGTGTGTGCGTGTATGCACACACATCCTTATTAAATCAGATATAATCTTTGTGTTAAAAAATCTGTCACACTGAGAGTCATTGCAACTAATATTAAAGGCTACCAAAACAAATGGGACAAACTATGTATGATGCTTTTATTTTGATATTAGACATTTATCCTGGGTAGATAGCCTATAATTCTATAATTATGTTCTGCAAGCTGCCTGTAGCAACAAGAAAAGCATGGTATTGTGTTTGCTCACCACGATAAGAACAACACAACGTAAGAACATTCTGCTGTATTGATGAAGTGCTATGAGCAGTTAAGAATATTGTGATATTTCTTCAGTGTATAGTCTCTTTATTCCATTGAACTTCCTGTTGAATTAGTTATAAAACTGAGAGAAGGGACAGAAAAATAGTGCCAAAACATTGTAATATAAGAAAAAATGTTCTTTAAAAGAGAAATGATTTATTCCATATTCCAGGAAAGTTGCTTAATAACACTTTTAGTTTTTTTGTTTTGTCTTTTTGGGTGGACACATCCCGTGATG
The DNA here is from genome assembly GCA_021461705.1 of Cryptotis parvus. Taxonomy (NCBI): domain Eukaryota; kingdom Metazoa; phylum Chordata; class Mammalia; order Eulipotyphla; family Soricidae; genus Cryptotis; species Cryptotis parvus. The sequence continues at coordinate 49,746 of JAJIBD010023734.1, read as the reverse complement.
CTCAGGGTTACTCTCATCTCTGTGTTCAAGAATTTGCTCCTGGTGGTGCTCCAGGTGCTCTGTGAGCTGACAGGGATCAAACCTATCATAGATGCATGTGGCAAATATCTTCTCAGTTGTACTATTACTCTAGCCTCTAATACATTTAAATGCGAAAAGGAATTTTCACTTCCAGTTTTGTCGGAGTATCTCTGATCTGTATTAATGTAATTTTGTGATTCCAAATACATTTCAGAATTATGTCCCTTTATTTAACCCTTCACTAAATTTGATGCCTCTAGTTACATTTCACAGGCTCTGTGTCTTTTATTCTCTCTTTTACTTTCTAAAACATGTATTTTTCCTACTTCATAAGTTGAAAACTTGACCAAATTCAATCGCAGTGGATATTTGTTATTTCATGTGGTGAACTTGTCTCCTTTCCAGCATGTTGATGATGACCTCCCTCCTTTCGCCAAGTTAGTGAGAATGTCTGTATGTCCAGCCATCCTGGACAGGATCAGTCGAAGACAGGAGGACAGTAAACTCAAAGGCCACACGGACCCCTGGTAATCTTCCTGAGGCCATGGAGAAGAGTGATTGCCTTTGAGGCTGGTTCTTGCTCTTGTCTTTTTGCAACTCTTGTTATTCCCATTGATGCTCTGATGAACTGACAATGCTCTAATACATTTTCTGTTTTGATAATTTTAGTCAATTAGCTTATGCTACAGCAATCAAAATAAAATCTTTGAATTAAAATTTCAATAGTGGGGCCAGAGGAATAGCATAGCTTGTAGGGCATTTGCCTTGCAAGTGGCCCACATAGGTTACATACCTGGCATCTCATATGGTGCCCCAAGCACTTCCAGGAATAATGCCTGGGTGCAGAGCCAGGCGTAACCCCTGAGCATTGCTGGGTGTGACACAAAAAAGCAAAAAATAAGATAAAATAAATGAAAATAAAAAATAACTTGAACAGCGTTCAAAATATAAAATTTATATTTTATATGCAATGTGAAATTAAAAAATATACTGGCAATAATTAGTGTTCCAAAGATGTAGAGTTTGATAAATATCTTATCTTCCTTCTTTAAAATATATTTTTTGCTCTTTGGATCATACCAGGAGATGCTCAGTGATTACTCCTGACTGCACTCAGGAATTACCCTGTCAGTGCTCAAGGGACCCTATGGGGTGACAGGGATTGAACCCGGTTGACTGCATGCAAGGCAAAAGCCATACCTGCTATACTATTGCTCTGGCCCCTTACTTTCCTTCTTGAACATTCATGCATATTTAGTTTATATATGCATATATATGTATAAATGTGTATATATGTATATATGTATATATGTGCATATATGTATATATGTATATATATGTATGGAGTATATATAAACTGTATATATACATACACATGTATATACACATATATGTGTATCTTTTTTAATCATCATACCTATAGTAGTGCTTCAGACCAGGGCCACCTCTGATTAAGGTCCAGCAAGGTGAAGTTGCTTGGCTTGGTAGTGCTCAAAGCCAGACCATACCTAATGATGCTCTGGAGAGTATCAGGGTTCAGTGGCACTTGTTGGACCATGTAGTGTCAGGGATACAACTTAGAATCTCAGACATGTTAGACATGTGCTTTATCACTGAAGTTCTATTACTACCTTCAACATGGTTGGATGTCTTTTGGGGGAAGAGGGCCACTCCTGTGATGCTTAAAGACAACTCCTGGCTCTACAATCAGTAATTACTCCTGGCAGTGTTCTGAGGACCATATTCAGCCAGGGTCAGTTGTGTAGTACAAGGCAAGCACCTTGCCCACTGTACTCTCTTTCCAGCCCCCTACCTTCAGAGCTTTTTTGTGTTTCTTGGATGTATTTGATCTAAGAATGCATTTCGACTCTACTTAAAGACCTCTGATTTGGAGCTAATACTCCAGCTTATTGTCAGACCAGAGACTTTTTGATTCTTATCAGGCTTGGGAAATGTTATTCTAGTCAAATATCAGTAATGCTCAAATTCTTCATGTTGTTTAATTCAGTAATCCATTGTACAAATATTTATTTTTCATTGATATGTGACAGATGTAGCTCGTAAAGGGGAAAGAAGAGTACATGATAGATGAAGAAGGGAATGGCTGAGGAGTAAAAGGCATAGCCCTTCAAGGGAACTCTGCCGTAGTGTGGGGACCTGTACTCACTCCCTGGGAGACTCAAGCGTGTGGTGCGGGCTCTCTGTTGGTGGTAGCTGTGCTGGTAGCCACAAGGGTGGAATCCTGACTGGAGAGTCTGTGAGGGAGGGAGTGCGTGGGCCTAAACTCAAAGCCAACGCATTGCAGGCATGCACTTCACTTCCAGGAACTGTCTCCCTGGGTCTCTTAATTTTTTTTTATAAATACAGCCACCATTTTTTTATACTCCTAGCTTGTTTCCCCCTCCGTGCTCCATATTTTACAGTTTCTCTCTCCTCCCCTCCCCTTCACTCCACTCCTCGCCCTCTCTTCCCTTCCCCTGTACTCCACTCTCCTCCCTCGCCTCCCCAGGAGAAAGCAGAGAAAGGGGCATTTATGTACTATGGTAAAAATTGTGCAGTGTCACTTAAGCATCCCTGGCTAGCCCTCTTTCTTTTAAGATAGCTTGCTCCTTGCAAAGGGAGATATTTTACAAACAAATAGGATGCACAAAAGTAAATATTGAACAACATAATCAATGTAGTATGCAAATAGCTTTTAGATGTATTTGTCTAGTCTCAGTCTGCTGCTTCAGGTGACTCCAGTATGTGTAAAGAAATATTTAATTTGCTTTCTCTTGTGACTTATGCATGCCTACATGTGAATTATTTTGCTTCCCCCTTTATAGAAGGTTTACATCTGCTATGATGAGAAGTTTCAGTGTCAAACCCATAAAATCTACTGCCCTCTATTATTTTTTCCTGCAATAACAAAAGTTGACAACAGATGCTTTTGTCATTGGCAATCTCAAATCCATTATTCGAAATGGAGCTGACTTTCTGTTCTCAGTTGGTTGGTTGCAAAGTAAAAGGTGTAAGAATGACAAGTGGGGAAAATTCACCTAGGGAAGGGGAATTTTTGATTATGTATTTACATTTGCTATTGTCAAGAAGGAAAGCTTTTGATGTTGTTAGTATTCTCTGTATCCTTGAAGGATAGGTTTAAACGGTGAGGGGTTGAAGACGCCAATCTCACTTATCGATGTTTTGTAAATGGACTTTTAGAAATGCTTATATAAGAAAAGAAAGAAGGTCTAGGCTGATTTTTATTCACTGCAGTTGTCTTTCTAAGAATAACAAGTTTCTGCTTCCTGAGAATATTCCAAAGAGTTGTATGCCTTTTGCTTTAGAAACCCTTATTTCTATGGGAAGAGTCACGGACATGAATCAACAAAATGCTGAGTGAGATTTAAAAGCAAGACAGATAGTGGAGTCATTTGGCTCAGTGGAAGAGCACGATGTCTTTCCTTCACCCTCACTGACAAGGACCCTAAGTTACAAGCAATGTGGCTCACACAGCTGAGTTGACCAGATAGGGAGGCCCCAGACTTCTAGTTCAAGAGAAAAGTAAGAACAATGCAGCATGATGAGACAGGAGAACTGAGAAGTAAAACGTTTTACTGTAAGTGTTGGAGTGATATTACTGTGGGTAGAGTACTTGCAGGGTTCCATACCCAGGACTCCATATTGTTCCCTTAAACCACACCAGTGTGTGGTCCCCAAACTAAATAAAACAAATTCTGCTGTGTTCTTTGGAAGCTTGAATAGAGCAGGTATGGATTATAAAACTGCTGACCAAGTTTTACAGCCATATGTAGACAATGTAAAAGGGCAGTCTTTTATAGGGCCTCTCAGGAATGTTCTCTATTATACAACAAAACAAAACAACAATAACCTCCTCAAACCATCCCTGCCTCCCCTCCCCACACATACATTTTAATTCTTACCAGACAGACAGATACTGGAGCAATTCAATGTGAACCAAGAAAAGAGAAATGCACAAATAAAATTTCACTGTGTCTCTCAGAAATACTCACAGGTTCTAGGAAATTCAGAGCAGAGCAAGAGGAAATAATATCAAATATGGGAGAAAAGACAGCTTTACCTCTCGCAGATGGATACTGAACAAGTTCAGGCAAGTATGGGAGAAGGAAAACTGAATTATGAATGAGATTGAAGTTACAAACGAGTAAATTACACGTGTGTGTGTTTGTGTGTATGTGTGTGCATGTGTGTGTTGCGAGGGAGTGGACCCAGGCAAGCACTCCGTGACCCTAAGGTTATGATTCAGAAGAGTAGAGTATTTTCAGTACCTACAGGTGAATCTTATTGACCATGGGTTTTTGTCTTTTATAATTATTCAATATTCATAAGTTATATAAAATGTGGCTAGGGAAATAGGAACAGAGGTTGAACAGTGTGCTTGATGGCAGAATCTGTAGCGAAAAAAAAACACTTCTGGCTTTCTATAAAATAGTTATAATAATATTATTACAATTTTCTATACATTGATCTTATGGCCACAATTAGCAAATGTTATTCTTTCTGGAAAGTTTGTATTTATTTAGTGATGTAACAGAAATGTTGAAATCATTTTTCTGCAGTTCAGTTTCTCTAATGCTCATTGTTCAACCAGAGTACACTGAGTCACTGAATTCTGCTCTCCACAGTTGTCGCTTCTGGTGTTCAACTAACTTCCATGGAAGGTTTCTTTAGATTTACTCAGTGATCATACAGTCTAATGCTTTTTTTTCCAGTTTCAAGCATTAGTGTCCTTGGTCTTTGGACAGATAATATAAAAGAGGCAACAATTAAGAATTGTGGAACTATGGGAAAGAACAAAAGTAAACTTTCTTTTTGAAAAAGGAAGACCAATGGAAGAAAACAGGTATGATACAGCCAGTACTCTGTGTCTAGTGATGGGTTTACTGAGAAACTAAAAAGAATGGGAATGTGGAAAATTTTAGAAAAGATGAGTTTAGGCAAAATGTGTTGATTTGAGATAATCCTATAAAAAGGATAAGGAAACTAGAGAGAGAAAATTGCTAAAGAATGAAAGAAAAGAGAAATGATAAATTTGGATGCTGTGTATGTAATTTAACAAGATAAAAATGAAATTCTATTTTTTTGTGAATTTGGTGAGTTCTGTAAGCAGATTTACATAATAATGGGGAAAAGCCTCTTTGATCTTAATCAAGGGGCTTTGCATGCTGTTTATGCAAATTTCAGTTTAAAGTGCTTAGTGACTAAGCAAGTTGCCTATTTTTTCTCTTCCATGAATCAAACTGAGTGTTTCCTAAAATATCTAGAAGAGTTCACAGAGTTGTAAGCTCCCAGAAAAGCTCTGGTGTAAAAGTTACTTCAGTCAAAGAAAGGCGTTCTCAACCCAACCTAGAACTGTGCTCATGCCTGAGACTCACACAGGCAGCCATGACTCAAGACACCATCAGTATGACTTCCCCCCACCGTGTCTTAAAAACTTACTGAAGTAAACCTGGTTTGTAACACTAGCTGGACTTTTAGGTGAACAGTGTTCTAAATCAATTGATGCATATATTTTTATGTTTTTAAACTACATAAATCTAATTGTTGTATTTCAATATACAGTTGACACTCTTATTAGAAATTAAGTCCATTTTTAAGACAATGCATTTAGCTTTAATTGGAAACTCACTGACAGGGTGCCTATATAATAATTCACCAACTAACAGAGTGTTTGAACACAGTGTTAAGAGATGGGAAAGCAGAAACTTTAAAAAAAAATTTTTTTTTTATTATACCACCGTGATACCATTACAAAGGTGTTCATAATTGGTTCTCAGTCATACAGTGTTCCAGCACCCATCCCTCCACCAGTGCCCTATTCCCACCACCAATGTCCCCACATTCCCTCCTACCCACCCCGAAAGCAGAAACTCTGGACATGTGAGGAAGTACTTGTCCCAGGAGAGTCTTTCTACCACGGAAGGATGGTGGACTTGTTCTAAAAACCCAACCCATCTCAAAGGGTGTATACATTCAAGTTTTCCAATAAAACAGGCAACATCTGAAGATTGTGCATTCCATAGTATTTTTCAGATGAGGAAGGAGAGGAGACACTTTCATATTGGCCAATAGTAAGCTTAATCCTCTCATTCGGTCTCGTAAGCTGTAACCAGCAGTTATAAAATCTCCCTTTTGCCTATCTTGAGTCTCTGATTCTATGAACTTTTAGAAAGGTGGACTATTTCCCACACCCTTTCCCCAATTTATTCAGCTTCCTTTTTAGTAGCTATTGTTTCAATATAAAAAAGATGACACTTAGCTATTTGCAGCAACGTGAATGCACCTAGGAAACATTTTGTTAAGTGAAAAGAAATAAAAATGGAGAGATAAAAGCACCATATGTTTACTCTCAAACATGAAAGACACAAAACAAAATAAATAGACAAAACAAACCCAAAACAAATTCTTAGACTGTAAGAACAAAGTAGGGGTTTCCAGTCGTATTATCAACACAGAAACCTGAGCATTATCTTGAACTCTGTTTTCCCCTCCCTTCTATTTTCGCCAGCTTTTTATTCACCAACTTTTTATCCCAGTCTGTGCTCATTCACTACTATGTACTATCATTGGCTGAAGATTTAGTGAGATGGTACTATAATTTTGGTAGCAGCTTTTTGTTTATTTAGTGGCTTTGGATTTTTGCATCTTAAAATTTATTTCTGAAGGGAGGAATTACTTCAGGAGCTTACTTGAGCAAAGCTACCAAATTTATGCTCTTAGGCAAAACACCAAAGCTGAAATCAGTTGAAGAGCAAAATTCATAAACTATTGTTATTTATTCATTTTAGCATGGAAGGAGAGCAGAGATGTGATCCCTAGACTATAATTTCTTCATATTATGCTTGAAAACGTTGATCTTTAATAACCAAAGGTAAAGGACAGGCAATCAGCAATGTCCTTAAACAGTAACTTACATTTGATATATATTCTTGTTCTCTTTACAAGCTTCATGCAGCTCTGTAATTTTATATCTCATTATGCTTGCTGGCATCTAATATAAAATGCCAGTGTATAAATCAACTATGAAATTAGCCTAAATTGTGTAATAAATTGTGCCTCACTTCGGAGTTTTGGAAAGTCTTTGTTAACCTTTTTTATAACTTGACTTACCAGGATTAAATGGACACTTGCCTCGCCTTAGTTTTATGTGTATGTATGTCCATACATGCCAACACATACATAGCAAGTTTGTTTATCATTTTGGGAATTTACTGATTTTTTAAATACAGAAATGATTTAAAAGGTCATTCAGAGTTTTGCTACTGCCTGGGTTACAGAAAGTGGGACAAATTGGCTCTCAACCAAATACAAGAACAAATTAAACTAAAAAAAGACACAAAATAAAGGAAAAAGAGCAATGTTTGTATTTACCAGATACCTGAAGTTACAGAACAGACATGTTACCTGATATTTACTATTTGTGGGAAGCCACAACAAATGGTACTCAGGGGACCAGACAGAGTTTGGATTTGGGGACTCCTTCCAGACAATGCATGCACTCAGACTTTTGCGCTTTTTCCACAGTCCTTCCTGATACTTAATGAAATTCAGATCTGTCTTTGGCTTTAGGATCTCAGGATAATGTTAGTGGATGGCAACATGGAGGATGAGATGCGAATCCTCTCACTTACACACTGAATTCAGCTGACCTTTGTTGCTGATTGATGAAGGTGAGTGTAGGTTCTGTGAGTGTAGGTGCAAAAGAAGAAAGCCTTTTCTTAAAGATCCTCCAAAGGAAGGATGGTGAAAGCCTAAGACTAGGAGTGCCTTTTTTTCTTTTTAAATAAATCTCAATTGAGGTTCTGTTATTTACAATACCGTTCATGAGGGTTTCATGCATGCATCAGTTCCGCAGAACAACTACCACCAAAGTGTCCACTTCCCTCTGCCCACTTCACACTGGTAGTAAAGATCTTTGTCATTTAATCCATTTACCCTCCCCTAAACTTAGTTCTGTGGACCAACCTTACAGTTTTCTTATCTTTGCCAGCCTTTGCTCCTTTACTACATACCTTTTTTTTTGCTTTCAAATTAGTTTGGAATTTTTTTTTTATTATTTTTAATTTACCACCTTGAGATATACAATTACAAAGATGTTCATATTTGGGTTGTGTCTTACAGTGTTCCAGCACCCATCCCTCCATAAGTGCACATTTCCCACCACCAGTGCCCCCGATTCCCTCCCCCTCCTCTAGCCTGCCTCTATGGCAGGTTCTTTATCTCTTTTCTCTCTATCTCTTTCTCTCTCTTTCTTTCTTCCTTCTCTTACACATTGTGAATTGCCTTGCATAGATTTAGAGGTTATCATGTGTACCTTTTTGCATAATACGCAGTTTTAGGTTGGTATTAGCACGTTCGGCAATTATTACTACATATCTTTAAATCCCAAACACAAATGGATCATTCTGTGTAGTTATTGGCTAGCTATGGAGATCCCAGGACCAGGAACACAAATGTGACCTACCACCTAGAAATAGATGCTCACAGGTTGTAGGTGCATCATGGCTGAGACAAAGCAACCCCCTTAGGCCATAGACGTTTAGTCATAAGACATGACACAGTTTATTAGAAAAGTCATGGTTGTATAGAGACTGAGGGGATGTGCCTACATGCACTAATCAGCAGGTGAAGGGAGGAAGGGGACTGCTATGTTTAGGAAGAAGCTGCTGGAGCACTGTCCTTGGAGCCCTAAGGCAGAGGCAAGGTTGAAGGATTGCTGACACCCAAAGATGTCTGTTTCCCACATCTCAAGCCATTGGGCTGCCAGAAATCAAAGCCACTTAATCTAGCTATTCTTAGACAATGCTAGGTTTCCCTGGCAACAGCCCGGTTCCCAGAGAAGTCAGGACTGGGGCACTTCCTATAGGCCCAGTGACTTCTAGTTGTCAAAGGGTTGTACCAGGGAGAACGCCAACAATTCTCTATCTCTCTTTTTCCTTCCAACTGACTTCACTCAGCATGATGATAACTGATTTTATCCATGTAATGGCGCACTTCATTATTTCATCGTCTCTTCAGCTGCATCATATTCCATTGTTCATATAAGCCACAACTTCATGATCCATTCATTTATACTTGGGCATTTGGGTTGTTTCTATATATTGGCTATTATGCTGAGTGCTGCAATGGACATGGGTGTGTAGATAGCCTTCTGAATTAATGTTTTGTGTTTTGAATATAGATGCCAAATTGTAGTGTTGCTGGGTTGTGAAGCAGTTTTGAGAGAGCTCTGTAGTCCTTTTCAGAAAGGTTGAACCAGATAGCTTGTCCACCAGCCGTGGATGAAGGTTCCTTACTCACCGCATTAATATGCTAGCATTGGTAGGTGCTGTCATGGCAAAGTTCTGAAACAGAGGAGTAACCTGCACAGGGAAGGAGACTTTTAGGTCTATTACTCCTTATGAAATATGTCTTGTGAGAGATAGAAGAAGCTTACAATAATATTATTGCTATGATGATGATGTCATATGATGATGTCATATGATGATGATGTGACATCATATGATGCTCAGGGGTTAGTCCTTACTTTGCACTCAGCAATCGCACCTGATCGTGCTCAGGGGACCATATAGGTTGCTGGAGACCAACCCAGGTTGTCCATGTGCAAGGCAAATGTCCGAATCCCAGCTGTTGTATCACTCCAGCCTCAATAATTTATTATTACCATTTATGATGTTGATTTGGGGTTGGTTAAGCATTGTTTCGACACCTTAATTTAACTTTAAGCATATAGAGCATAAAATTGAATTCTTGTTATTTCAGGCCTAAATGGTGATTAAAGAGTCAGTTTATATTCAGGTGTAAGTACTTATGTTGAAATGCCAATTCGTGTAGATAATTTCTTGGTTTTACCCAAGCATATTCTGCACATAATAACTGAGTCACGATGCTAGTTCCGATCAATTTTATACACAGAATCACTTCTTTCTGATTGTTTTTGAGAGGTAAGGTTGTACCACTCTGAGTTCCACCTGTCAGGGGACTCAACTCTACGGCCCAAGCATGGTGTGCTGCTCTCTCCCTGCAGTTCTGAGGACCCTCAGGGCTAGCCCAGATATGCACAGGGGTCTGAGGGACATGTGGCACAAGGTTCAAATTCCGGTCTTGGTCATCCAAAGCATTTGTACCTGGCTGCTGAATGTCCCAGCACCTCCCCCTCTAGCCCAAATCATTTTTATATAGTCAATTGTTACTTGTCTTCCCTTTCATCATCGATTTGCTCGGCGGGCACCAGTAACATCTCCATATGTCCTGTCTCATGCTAGTAGAGCCCAAGGGCATCTGCTTGCTCCAGGACATAAAGAGCCTCAAACCATTCCATCAGGTCATGGGAATGAGGTCTATAATTGTTACTGGTATTATAATTTAAAAAGCATCTAATGCATTGACATTCAGGGCTATTAGAGTGTAGAACAATGAAAAGTTTCAGTTTTTTGGAGAAAGATTTGGTGGTTATTTTGATTTTAAGTAGATCCAAATATATTCTCAATCTCTAAGTGGTTCATGAAGGCTACTTGTATTTCAGTATTATACTAGGATTTTCATGAGAAAGTCTCCTTATATAAAATTCATGATGTTGGCGAATTTCAGAATTCAGAAACCATCAAAACATGGAAAATATAGTATATCTACAGAGAATGCTGAGTGATTATTCTCTTTCTTTCTTTCTTTCTTTCTTTCTTTCTTTCTTTCTTTCTTTCTTTCTTTCTTTCTTTCTTTCTTTCTTTCTTTCTTTCTTTCTTTCTTTCTTTCTTTCTTTCTTTCTTTCTTTCTTTCTTTCTTTCTTTCTTTCTTTCTTTCTTTCTTTCTTTCTTTCTTTCTTTCTTTCTTTCTTTCTTTCTTTCTTTCTTTCTTTCTTTCTTTCTTTCTTTCTTTCTTTCTTTCTTTCTTTCTTTCTTTTTGTCTTTCTTTCTTTCTGTCTTTCTTTCTGTCTTTATCTCTTGCTTTCTTTCTGTCTTTCTTTATCTCTTTCTCTCTCTCTCTCCCTCTCTCCCTCCCCTTCCCTCCCTCCCTCTCCTTTCTTCCCTCCCTCCCTCCCTCCCTCCCTCCCTCCCTCCTTCCTTCCTTCCTTTCATTCTTTCTTTTTCTTTCTTTTTTTTGTTATTTTAGGTCACATCTGGCCATGCTTAGGGGTTACTCCTGGCTCTGCACTCACACATTACTCCTGGAGATGCTCAAGGGACCATATGGGATGCCGGGATCAAACCCGGGTTGGCAACTTGCAAAGCAAATACCCTACCCAGTGTACTATTGCTCCAGCCCCCTGCTTACAATTTCAGAGTTGACAGAATATCAAGTAGCAGAGAATATCTCTTTAAACATTAACAGCAGTATCAATAATAATTCATAAATTTTGGGCATAGAATTAGGTATTAGTTTTGGACTGAAGTTGGCTACACTGTTGAAATACCCCATTCTCTGAGGCAAGACATTGCCTTAGGCTATGATATAACTTAAAAGAGAAGAATTTTGGATTTCTAAGGTGTTTAAAATGCTTTGAATGGGATAATGTGTTGAACTGCTGCTACTCAAAGTCTTGGGTAATTGAGCATCACCATCATAATTTTGAATATATGAACATATCACCTATGCTCATCTTTATATATGTAATGTTTTTTTAAAATGGTCATCTTTAGAAGACTTGTTTAAAATTATTTTCTTATTGTTTGATATATACCTCTTGCCAAAGTTTGAAAGTAACTATTAACAAAATTGATAATAATGTTTCAAGGTACCAATACAAATTGATAGTTGTTTCATGCTACAAATACATATTTTAAATAGATGGTTTTAAATCATTGATGTCAAAAGAGAGGTTCAACAGGATGATAGCATTTCACCAAAACTCTTCAGCGCCACCCTCGAGAATATCATGCGACAATTAGAATGGGAAGGAATGGGAGTGAAGACAGATGGTCAGCAACTACACCACCTCTGCTTCGCTGATGACATCTCTCTAATAACACCAAACATTAGCCAAGTGGCACAAATGCTGGTTGACTTCGACCGGGAATGTGGAAAGATAGGTCTACAGCTGAATCTAAAGAAGACTATGTTCATGAAAAATGAGCTTGTTCCAGAGGCCCCATTCACTCTCAATGGAACAAAGATCTCTGAATGCAGCAGTTATGTGTACCTAGGTCGAGAAGTCAACATGATGAACGACCTAAAACCTGAGCTACGCAGGAGGGAAGAGAGCGGCATGGAATGCCTTCAAAAGCTTCGAAGAAATAGCTAAAAGACAAAGAACCTCCAGTTCCGGGCACATCTCTTTGACTCCACATCTCTTTGACTCCACCTTTCTCCCTGCATTAACATACGCCTCAGAGACCTGGGCCCTACGAAAGCAGGATGAGAATGCTATTCGGGTCTCCCAGAGAGGAATCGAAAGAGCTAGGCTTGGAATATCATGCCTCACTCAAGTGAGAGAAGGAATTTGGAGTGCTGACCTCTGTCGTTGTTCCAGAGTCAGGGACGCTGTCTCGTTTGCCAAGGCATTGGAAATCAGATGGGCTGGACATGTAATGTGATTTGGAGACAACCGCTGGACTAGAGCAGTTACCGACTGGATCCCACGGGATGTCAAAAGATCACATGGCCACCCACCTACAAGATGGTCAGACTTCCTTGTCAAGACCCTGAAGGAACTGTTTGATGTTCTTCATATTCCTGAATCAACCAGATGCCATTGGGCTACATAGGCACGTGATAGGGTCCAATGGAAATGTTACTGGCACCCACTCGAGCAAATCAATGAATAACGGCATTCAAGTGATCAAGTGATCAAATAGATGGTGTCCTCAATATCATGCAAATCTGTGCTAAATTTTTGCATCTTCACAGATTCAGAATCTCAGATATCACCTATGTCATTACCTCAGATTCTGAATTTGAAAAAGCTATAATTTCACATAATTTTTAGTGCTCCAGGAATAATTATAACGATTGGAGAAAAACAAACAAAAACTAGGGAAAAATCGGTGATCAAATATAGCAATATCTAACCTTTTTTATGCTATGTTCTACCATTTTCAACCTTTGGATTCTGTACTTGAAAGTTACTCCTTCAATATGTTTCCTATTCCCTGCTATATTATTCTCACATTTTCCAATACATTTTTTTTTTTTTTGGCTTTTTGGGTCACTTCCAGAGATGAGCAGGGGTTACTCCTGGCTCTGCACTCAGGAATTACTCTTGGCTGTGCTCAGGGGACCATATGGGATGCTGGGGATTAAACTCAGGTAGGCCTGTGGAAGACAAATACCCTCCCTGCTACACTACCACTTCAGCCCCACATTTTTCAGCACTTAAGAATGTTAGGGTCTGGAGTCGCAAGTTTTTAAGAATCACAAGCCAGTAATGCAAGAAACAGAGGAGTTTATTTAAGCCAGCTAGCTGGGGTCAAGCTCTCAGGTACATAGGCCAAAAGCAAGACCCTGAGTAAAGGGAAGCTTTAGATTATATAGCCACTATTAGCATCATAGCCCACACAAACTTAAATTCAAAGAAAACCATAACTCAAGGAGAAACACAACTCAAGTTGCACAGACCAGTTATTTTGAAATGTCTTGGGATGTTCTAAATGTTAGTACACACTGCCAGCACCTGAGTGGTTCCCATAGTGTCGGGGACTGCTGGAGTCCCCAAAAATACTGGGAAACGAATTCCCTTCTACCACTGAAACTGGCTGGGAATGAAAACTCAGGAATCTGGCATAGTTATAAAAGGGGGGGGGGGGGGGGAGATTTTGCTATCACAGGTTCTGATATACAATCCAAGAACAGGAAAAAACCCAGACACTGGGTTCCCAGCTAGGTCCTGGCCATGAGTAGGCCAAGATGGCTGCCACCATGTGTTGTAGCCCGACAGAAAACAGAGAGGACAGAGAGAGCAAAACACCAAGGGAAACCAAAAAGGCAAAAAAAAAAAAGCCCCTTCTTCTTTTCTTAGCTTCTTTTATAGACAGAAGCCTGCCAAAATCTTCCAGCTCAGCCCATCTTGGGTTGGGCTATCTAGAGATGAAGCCAGGTAAATGACCCTTCTGAAATGTAGATCTTTAGGTGGGCCTTTGACTACAGCTTCCCAAAAAGCCAGAGCTGATTTCCAGAGGCAAAATCTCCCTAGCAGAGAGAGAGGAGGGGCTGCATCTCTGAATCAGAAAGCAGTTCAGAATGTAATTTGTAGGAAATGACATTAACACTTTTTACCATGACTATATAGCTAGCAGATCCCAGACTCTGGATCCCACTAAGGTCCAAAATCTATCAGAATAATTCACTTTGGCGTTACCTTTAGAGTCAGAGACAAGTTAGTTTGTCTGGAGACGCACTGGCATGTCTCTGAACTAGGAGAAATGATTACATTATGGGTGATCCAATGTGGCCAAGTACTTTTGGGATGTCTACATGTATGTTCCACAGGTCCCCAGATCAACAGAATATTGATCTGGGGTAAGCAAATTCATGATAAAAATATTTATGCTATATAAAATTATGAAATCAGTCCAATTCTGCAAGAACTCCCATTGTCTCTGTTCCAGAGATTCCCCAAAGGCAGGAACCAGCTCTCCACATAAGCTAAGTGTAGCTGGAGGCTAAGGCTCAGTAGGGCGTTACTCAACACTACAGATACCACTGATATTGGCTGTAAGGCTGCTGTTTTCCTTTTGCCCAGATGTCCTTCCCAAGGCCAAATGGGGGGTGATGCAAAATTCTTGGACACTTTTCACAGCAACATGGAAAGCCCTTTGGCTCATTCAACCTGCCTGCTGTTTTGCTTACCTAACAAGAACACAGACATAAGAAGAAAAATGGGGCCGGAGCGATAGCTCAGTGAGTAGGGCGTTTGCCTTGCACGAGGTCAGCCCATACCGGCCTGAGTTGGATCCCTGGCATCCCATATGGTCCCCTGAGCACTGCCAGGAGTAATTCCTGAGTGCAGAGCCAGGAGTAACCCCTGAGCATTGCCGGGTGTGACCCAAAAAGCAAAAAAAAAAAAAAAAAAAAAAGAAAGAAAAGAAAAGAAAAGAAAAGAGCAATGATCTTTATACCCATTGCTTGTGATTCCATCTAGGTTAAAAAATAAGCAGGAGATAATCCAAAGGGAATGAGTCATGCTGTACTTGCACTGAATGCCAAGTGTGTTTGCTGGCGCCACATGTATACCCCTCTCTCCTCCTGTCCCTGCCCCAAGCCCCTGTGGGACTTCCAGGTAGATCTCTAGTGGGCACCTCTGGCCATAGCACCACCATATTGTAGCAACCAATACCAGAGCATCCGCCCACATTACCCTAGCCCACACATCCGCCCACATTACCAGGGCAACTTTCTCAGGGAGTTCCTCCGTGTTTACTACAGACCTTAATACTGGTGATACTCAGGGGTTACACCCCCACACATTACTAGTGAAACCCCACACGCCTCTCCCCACAGCCCCCTACAGGAGAAGAAACAGGATAGTGAGGGAGACAGATCAAATGGAAAAATTACAAGTGCAGCATGGCCCTGAAGGTCATAAATTCTCTTGGTTCCCTGAGAACCCTTTGGCCCCCTGAAAGCCCCTGAGTGTGGCCCATATATAACAATTTATGAAATAGAACTACAAGACAATGGATATTTTGTATAAGTATTGACTGAGCTTTCTTTTATATTTATTTTGTTTGCTTTTATTTTTTTTTTTTTGGGTGGGGATCATACCTGGCAGTGCTCTAGGGTCACTCCCAGTTCTGTTTGGGGTCACTCTAGCAGTGCTAGGGATCAAACTCACTTGCACTTCCAACATGAACAGCTTGGCCTCAGCCTAGGAAGCCTTGCTCTGAGCGGAGTTGCCTCTTGTTAAGAAAAGGGGCCTGTTTTCACTAAACTGGTTTTTAAATTTAATTTAATTTAAGTTTACACACAGTGGTGCTCAGGGTTTGCGCCTTGTTCTGTGTTCAGGGATCACACCTGGCAGGCTCGAGGGAACTCTGCGGGGTGAATGCTGGGGTTCACGTCCTGTTCAGTCATTCACAAGGCAAGATCCTACCCACTCTATTACCTCTCTGGGATCCATAAAGTGGTTAGTTTGCAGATGGACACAAGGGAGATTTGTTTTTGTTTTTGGATCACCTGAGCAGTGCTCAGAGTTTACTCTTAGCTCTGTGCTCAGGGATTACTCCTGGTGGAGCTCAGGAGATCATATGTGGTGCTTGGGATTAAAGCCGGATTGGCAGCATGGAAGGCAATGCCCTGTGCACTGTATAAATTGTTCAGGCCTCAGAATGGAATGCTATAATAAGAGTCATGATTTATCTTAAAGTTGCTATAACAAGAACACAGACAAAGAGGAGCTTTTATTATTTTAATTATTTTGTTTTTTTGCTTTTTGGGTCATGCCTGGTGATACTCAGGGTTACACTCCTTGTAAATGACTTTGTGGGAATAACTTAGTGTCTTGAACCAGTATTTCAATTTTAATAATTTTTTTCTATTTGGGTCATACCCAGTGATGGTTATACCCTGTGAAGTTACTCCTGGCTCTGCACTCAGGAATTACTCCTGACAGTTCTCAGGGGAAGATATGGGATGCCAGGGATCGAACCCTGGTGGACTGCATGCAAGGCAAACACCCTGCCCACTATACTATCTCTCCAGCCTCTATAGAGAGGTTTAATTTAATTTTATTTTTTTCTCCCCTTCTCTATAGAGAGGTTTTAAAGAAATGGATCTTATAGAGTCAGGGGACCTTTTAACTACAGACCTTAATACTGAAAATAAAAATGCTTCCTTAAAGAACAAAATTGTATTTATGCATGATCCTTAGCTTTGCTCAAATGGAATGGCATTATACACTAAAATTGCTGGAGTAAGTACTTCTCCTTTTAATGACCTGAGACGTATTCCATGTCTGTGCAATTGGGTACATTCCTATCAGAACGACAGAAGGCTATTAAAACCTGGGTTCAGCATATACGACAAGCCAGAATAATGGTAAGAAGCTAATAAATGTCTTCATGCATATCACAATTCTTCCTGGGATCATTAGTGTTTTTCAAATAACTTTGTACAAATGGTAAGCAACTATTTAAATTACTTTTAAAATGAAACTCAGTATTTTCTCTTTAAAACATTATTTTAATGAAGGATACTTTCAGTTTTTTATTCACCCAAATCTTGAAAATTTGAATGATGATATTAGCTAAACACCTTATTTCAAGTAAGTCTAATATATATATATATATATATATATATATATATATATATATATAAAAATTGATTCTTCACAACTGAATTAAAGATATACAGATAAGATTGATACACAAAACATATATTCTCACCTGTTCGGACTCTAAGGCCGCTGCGCCGTTGCCTCCGAGATCCTCCGGGGGTCTAAATGTGGCAGTTTATCTGATATGTGTACTACTGGTTATATCTCCCATGCTATCCAACGGGGATAGCTAGATCTTAACATATTAGCGTAGGAATAGAGAGAGAAGTGTTTGCTTCAAACAAACAAGTGCCCTGATAAAATTAAAACTACAATGAAGTAGAGGAGACTTGGAAGGCTTGGAGAAATATTTAACGGCATGGTGTTGACTGGTACAGTGTGACTCTCAGAAACCCTTTACATTTAAAGGCATTCGGCTCAAAACATTAAAGTAAAGGCCCTGGTGAGATGCGGGAGGGACTACCTAAGCTGACCCTCCTGCTTCCATAACAATGGGAGGAAGGTCGAGTCTGGGGGTTATCCGGTCCGCTCCCAGGTTTCTTCCCCAGTGGGTTTCCTAGCGTTATTCCCTGGGTTCTTGTTCCTGGCCACACGTGGCTGGGTCTCTGGTTAAGGTTTTTCCTTTGTATTTTATGCTGAACCTGGTAAGTAAAGTCTTTTAAAACCTCACGGATCCGGTGCCACAGGGGGGCCCCCCAATAAGAATTTATCTGTTTTACTTTGGTTTACTCTAATATAATTCTTTTAAAGAATGAAGTGTGTGTGTGTGTGTGTGTGTGTGTGTGCGCGCGTGCTCATGTTTTAATCCTGTATAATTACTGTCAGTGCTTTGAATGAAAAGTTGTATGTATTTTTTTTAACACTACATTCATTGCTTTTTTATTGCTGGAACGACAGAATAGCCCATATAAGGTTACGCAACATTTTTTTTTAGAATTTGGTCCATCATGGATGTCTCTGAGATAAAATCAAAAGATTGGCTGAGAAGCTGCCCTTCAACTTTTAGGGGAAAATTTACTACTGGCTCTTTACAACTTCCAGAGCCCACTGAATTATACAATATTCTTTTGTCCTTTTCTCTGTTTTCAAAGGAATTTTATTATTTGTTACTCCTTTTTCAGAGTTGTATTTAAATTTATATATACATATTTATTTATTTATATACTCTTATTCACATTGGACTTGAAGAGATGTGCCCGGAGCCGGAGGTTCTTTGTTCTTTTAGCTATTTCTTTGATACTCTTGAAGGCATTCCATGGATGTGGTCGATTATGCTGAATCCTTTTCGGAAGCCAGCTTTCTTGACATTTTTATTTACTGTATTGATGCCAACAGGAGCTTATGCATAAGCTTCCAGCCCCCTCACTTCCTCCCAGTTCCCGGCTGCATTAGTGTAGTGTTCCTTTCCTGTCCACTCCCCTCAACCCCAAAGTGTCATGCTTTCTACCGAAGACCAGGTCTCATGTTGCTTGTTTCTGTTGCCTTTAGGCATTTGTTATTCCGTTATTATATTTCATTATATTCTTCATATGAGAGAGATCATTCTGTGCCAGTCTCTCTCTTCTGACGAACTTCACTCAGCATATTCCCCAGGTCCATCCACAAGGCAGCATTGCATGCTTCAATGCAATCACCACATTGCATGATTTTATCTTTTCTTATGCTTGAGTAATATTTCATTGTGTGTGTGTGTACCGTAGCTTTATCTGGTCTTCTGTTCTTGAACATTTGGGTTGTTTCCAGATTTTGACTATTATGAGTAATGCTGCAAGGAACAAAGGAGTGCAAATGTCTTTTCTGCCTTGTGTTTTTGGGCTCTTGGGTAGATGCCAAAAAGGGGAATTGCTGGGCCAAACGAAAGCTCAATTCCTAGTTTTTCAAGGAATGTCCATATTGTTTCCAGAAAGACTGGGATAGTTGACATTCCCATTAGCAGTGAGTGATGGTACCTTACTCACCGTGTCCATCCCTTCACTGTTAATTGTTCTTTTTGATGTGTGCCAGTTTTTGTGGTGTTAGATGATACCCCATTGTTGCTTGAATTTACATTGCCCTGATGATTAGTGATGTGGAACATTTTTTGGATGTGCCTTTTGGTCATTTTTAGTTTTCTTTGAGAAAGTTTCTGTTCATCTGTTCTCCCTATACTTGATGAGGTTGTTTTCTTTTCATATAGTTCAGTTAGTACTTTTGATTGCTCATTCAGTTAAATTGATTACAATCAGATGTTCAGGTTTTCTGCTTTCTTCTTGATGTAAGTCTCGGGAGGTTGTCTGAGTTTAAAAGTTTGCATTTCTCCAATTAGTTATGCAAAGTTGTTCATTATGGTGTCATGTTAAACTTTGTAACTATAAAGTATCTGTGTGGCTTCAACACTTTTATTTCTGATCTTATTTACTAAGTTTTATGTCTTTTCTCTTGGCAAATATAACTAAGGGGGTTGCCAATTTTATTTATAAACTTTGAGGAACTAGATCTTTGTTTTATTAATTTTTGCATTGTATTCTTTTGTTCCTTCTACTATTTTTTTATTTGCTATTTTTCTTCTTCTCTTGGGTATATCTTTATATATATATATAATAAATATAAAGATATATTTCTTATATATCTTTATATATATATATTTCTAGTTTACTAATTCTGGCAGCTTGTCATGTCATGCCTTTTCCTATGAAGTGCTGTTTCTTTTTGTCACATATGTTTTTGGACAATTTTGCTTCATTTTATAGGATGTTTTAAAAATTTTCTTTTATTTTCTCCTTGATTCTTGTTAATAAAGAAGCTCCATTTTCCCAGCTTTCTTTCTAAGATTTAGTTCTTTTTTCATTCCTCAGTGATCTAAAATATACTTAATATTCCAATATTCATAAGTTTTTGACAGTTATGTGTGATTTATCTTTGATAATTCTATATGGGCACTTGAGAAAGATGTTTCCTTGAATATTTATTTTTTTGAACATTAAAGCCCTGCACATATCTGTTAAACTCATGCTTTTTGAATTTTCTCTTCTTTGATTTTTTGCTATTTAAAATTCAATGGCATTAGTTAGTGCTTTTTGAGCAATCTTTAAGTTTCCTGGGTCTAAATGCCTATTTCCTTCACTTTTTTTATTATTGTTTAATAAGTTTAATCCTATTTGTTTTCTGGAATCACTCTAATGCAAATGTAGCCCTCTTAATGTTGTCCCATATTTCTCTTATATTACCTCTATTTTCTCAATTACATTAAATTTTGTTCAGATCTTCTTAGGTGCTTTCCACTAAACTATCTTCTAGCTCACAGATTTAATTCTTGTCTTATTCCATAATGTGGTTAAATCCCTTCTATTGTATTCTTATTTTAGCTACCATTTTTTTAGTTCCCTGATTTATGTTTCTAGTATGTTTATATTTCCTCTGTCCTTGTTGAAATTTTATTCCTTCCATGTTCTCATTTCAGTCAGCATATACATCATTGTTCCTGGATATTATTTATCATAGATGATTTACTTAATTCTTTTGTATCTGGAATTTTCCTACAAGGTTTTATCTCAATCAAAATTTAAGGAGAATTTCTGTCTCCTCCTTATGTTTGGCGTTCTGTTTATTTATAGGAAATAAATTGAAGACCTTCCTTTATAATCTTCATATAGCAGTTGTCTTGTGTTAAAATTGAAGGCTGTGATTATTTTTTATTTTTCACTTTATTTAAACACTGTTTTTTGCAGTTTTTCAGAATACAGATGCTAAATGATTCATTGTTCAACACCAATCCTACCACCAGTGTGAACCACTACCAAAGACCCTCATTTCCCACCCATCCCCAATCCCTTGCCTGCTCCCTTAGCTGGAACTAATCATGTTAACATTACAGCCCATATATGAGAATGGTATAGATAAAGTATGACTTTTTTTTCCCTAGGTTGTTATGTGCAAATCTGGTTAATTTCTGTTCTTGCATTTACTTTCTGAGTTTCTAGAACATGTTGGTTTTTATTAGTCAACCCCAAACCCACCACCACCATACCTATGGACAACACTTATTTCACGTTTTTCTCAACCTCTGTTTGAGCCTGTCCTAGGCATACATTGAATAATCTTGCATATTGCTTGTTGGAGCTAATTACCTAAATATGGTAGATGAATGTATTCTTAGATGAAAGAATCGAGATTAGCAAATCTCAACTGGATCCATTGTGCCATTTAGGCCTAGTGCATAAGATATTATCTATATGTTCCCACACCCAGACATTGTGACTACACACTATTTTTTTCATTTTTATTATACCATTTGAGATATACAATTACAAGGATGTTCATAATTGGGTCTCTGTCCTACAGTGTTCCAGCACCCATTCCTCCACCAATGCCCCATTCCCACCACCCACATCTCAAAAAATTCCCTCCACCCAAACCCAGTGTGCCCCTATTGCAGGCACATTTTCTTTCTCTTTCTATCTCTCAGTCTTTGTCCCTGTATTTCAATCTTTCTTCTTTTTACACTCTGTGGCTTGCCCTATAGATATTAATGGTTTCTGATGTCTCTATGTGCATATTCAATAGTGAGTTCTAGTGTGACATCACAATTCCCCATTCCTCATAACCTCTCCAGTTTGTCGCAACTAGAATGATCATTATAGTGTATAAATGTGAAAGATCCTGGGAAGGACCTGGTCCTAAAATCCATTATATTCTAAGATTGTCACAAGGTCATTCCAAGCCGTGCACCAGCACAGCTGTGGGTCTGGAGTGTCTCTCTCTTCCTGCTTTTGGCTGTGGTGGCTGGGACCTCGTAGCCACACCTACTGACATGGAGTCTGAGGAATTGGTGGAGGAGCCCAAATCCCCACTCCAAGTCCGGCCAGCGTGTCCCCTGCATGCTGAGTGAGACCTAGGTTCTATAGGGCTGGCCGAGCCTTTTTACTGTCCTCCAGAAAAGGGTCTGGCAGAGCCTTTTACTGTTCTCTGGAATTCCATGGGCCGCTCCACTTGAGGCCGAGCTGCACAGCTGTGGGTGACCACACACTTGTGATTGTATGCCCCATACTTAATTCTGCAAAGTGTGATGGGTTTACCTGGTGCATTATTATCCCAGGCTATGAGCTATTGTGCAGCCACTTTGCAACCATGCACCATGGGGAGAGCTGGTAGCAGATCTGCCGCGTGTCTGCACCTCTGGATTATGGTGACAGAGCCAGAAGCAGTTTGTGGGTGGACCCACGGGGCCTTCCAGAGAGGACGGACAGAGGTGGGGCAAGGGGCTTCAGCTCCATCTCCATGAAAGCCTGGTGACTTTAGCCTCTGAGACCTGCATACCTGGGCTTGAAATCGGCTTCTCTCTTGGTGGGGCTCTGACTCGCTGTGGAGTCTGGACCTTGCAATTGGCCAGAATTGTGGTACGTGAGGTTTTTATGGCTTCTGAGGCTCTATTGGGGTGGTGGGTAGTGACCAGTACCCACCCCCACTCCTGGACGCCTCATCATCAGCCTCACATGGGGACGGCAGATAGCACCTCTGGAAGACTGTGATTATTAATCAGCCTCAGGGATTGGTCTTGTGATTTTGAGCCTTCTATTGTATGGTTCAAAGTCTTTTCAATGAACAGAATTATTGGAATTCTAAAGCAGGCAGAGCTTGATTGTCCAGTAAATCCATCTCTAGGGTGGGGGGTCCAGGAGAGGTGTTGGATGACAGGCTTAGCTAGTTTGGGAGTGTTGCTGTTTTACCTACTCACAGCTTAATCTACTTACATGTTCTTAAGCTAAGGTTCATTCTAATGAGATATCTCTTCTATGTAAACACTGCTGGAGGGTGTGACAATTACAGAAGTCACCTTGACTCTGAATAACTTCTCATTTATCTTACATCTACTAAGACTCATATGGTTTGAGACTTTTTATGTTCCTGGAGCAGGCAGATGCCTTTGGGCTATCTCGCATGTGACAGGGCGTATTGAAATGTTATTGGTGCTCGCTCGAGCAAATAGATGATCTACTGGAAGACAGTGATACAGTGATTTACCATGAGATATACAATTACAAAGGTTTTTATAATTGGTTCTCAGTCATACAGTGTTCCAGCACCCATCCCTCCACCAGTGCCCCGTTCACATAACCAAAGTCCCCAAATTCCCTCCCACACACCCCAGCCTACCTCGATAGCAGGCACTTTTTCTTTTTCCTCTTTCTCCCTCTCCCTGTCTCTATCTCTGTCTCTGTATCTCTTTTGTCTCTCTGTCTCTATATCTCTCTTCTTTCACGCATTGTGGCTTTTCATACAGACATGTAGGGTTTATCATGTAAGTCTCTTTGTGTATATGCAATGGTGAGTTCTAGCCTGACATTGCCATTTCCCACATTTAGTAGAACACTGGTATATGTTTATATCCCATTAATGAATGCAGTCATTCTATATCTGTCCTTTTCCTTCTGACTAATTTCACTCAGCATGATAGTCTCTATGTCCATCCATTTGCAGGTAAATTTCATAACTTAGTCTTCTGACAGCAATAGCTAAAGTAATCCTTAGGAAAAAGAAGATGGGAGTATCAATTTCCCCCAACCTTAAACTGTACTATAAAGCAGTCATGATTAAAACGGCATGGTATTGGTATAGAGACAGACCTGTAGACCTATGGAATAGAACTGAATATACTGAAACACATTCTCAATATACAATCACTTAATCTTTGATAAAGGAGCAAAATATATTAAGTGGAGCAAAGAAAGCCTCTTCAACAAATACTGCTAGGAAAACTGGGCAGCTACATGTAAAAAAATAAACTTAGACCTCTTTCTAACACCATACACAAAAGTCAGATCAAATGGATTATAGATCTCAATATGAGACATAAATCTATAAGTTATGTTGCAGAAAATATAGGAAAAATGCTCTGCGACATCGAAACTAAAAGGCATCTTCAAAGATGAAATACCACTGACAAAGCAAATGGAAGCAAAGATAAACAAATGGGATTATATAAAACTGAAAAGCTTCTGAACCTCAAAAGAAATGGTGACCAAGATACAAAGACAATTCACAGAGTGGGAAAGAATAGTCACCCAATACCCAACTGATACCCAACTGATAAGGATCCAGGTATAACAGGCACTGGTAGCACTTTATAAGAAGAAAGCAGCCAACCCCCTCAAAAATGGGGAGAAGACATGAACAGAAGCTTCCAAAAGAAGATATTTGAATGGCCAAAAGGGATATGAAAAAGTGCTCTTCAAATAAAGAGATAAAGAACCTTCCATAGTGGCAGACTGTGGAAGGGGAGGAATGGGGACATTGGTGGTGGGACATGGGCATTGGTGGAGGGATGGGTGCTGGAACACTGTATGACCAAGACCTAGACACGAGCATCTTTGGAATTGAATATCTTATGGTCATATAATAAAATATTTTAAAAAGAATAGAAAAAGTGCTCTTCATCATTAATCATCATGGAGATGCAAATCAAAATGACAATGAGGTATCATCTCACACCACAGAGACTGGCACATATCCAAAATAGCAAGAACAACCAGTGCTGGTGTGGATGTGGGGAAAAAGGGACTCTCACCCACTGTTGGTGGGAGTGCCGACTGGTTCAGCCCTTTTGGAAAATAACACGGACATTCCTCTGGAAACTAGATATTGAGCTCCCATTGACCCAGTCATACCACTCCTGGGAATATACCCTGGAGACCCAAAAACACACAGCAGAAACATTATGCACTTCTATATTCATTGCAGCTCTATTCACGATAATCAGAATCTGGAAACAACCTAAGTGCCCGAGAACAGAGGACTGACTAAAGAAATTGTGGTACATCTACACGATGGAATAAGAAGAGTTATTAAGATTTTTCAAACACCTTGTTAGGATATTAGAATTAACTCTTTCATGTTAGTAATCAAAGGTCCTCATAAGGTCGAATTGGTCTGCCCTTAACTTAATAAAGAATCTACTGGAATTTATAAAACTTTGTTAACAATTTATGACTCCTCAGAACAACAATTATGCATCATTGAGTGTCAGTTAGCTTTGCCTACTTTATCACATAATGCCAAAATGTTTTTTCTGCAGAAATTTCTGTTAGTTCACAATTACATACTACTTGAGTTCGTCACTGAATAATGAGATCCTTTTATAATTTATATGTTTTTTGTGACATGTAAAGTATTAAGGCATATGCATAACATATTTGTAATTAAAAATGTAAAATCTGAGTTTGGGTTGCTTTGATTTCTCATTCTAGCTGTCAAGTCCCTAAACGTAGAGAGGGACAAATAACAAAGATATAAAGGACAAAAGATTACTATCTGACTTCCTGGGGATATTTGGGATTGCAAATGAATTCAGCAATTGAATTGGTTGCTACATTATCAACTTTTCTAAACACACAAGCTCCTTTATGTTGGATGGTTAGACATTGATAATTAAAAGAAAATACTAAAAATAAAGTGGGTGTTACTTCATTTTCTCCTCTCCATGGGCTCATCTTTACTACTATGATCATTTCTCATGCTTCAAAAATAGACTAACAAGTTAATATCTGGCAAAATAAACAAAAGCTAATACCAGCCACTGCTTAAAAATTAAAAAAAATTAAAACAGCATGTTTAGCATTTAAGAATTAATTTTCAGAGGAATTCTACATTGTGGAAGGTTACTATTGAACCTTGAATAAATGATGTTTCACAGAAATTATATTGACACAATTCTGATGCATGTTTTTTCTGTTAGAAAACCAATTTCCACTTAAGTGGTAAAATCAAGCTCTAGCTTTATTGTTACAGTGAGGATTATGCTGTCAAGTCAGATGGATCTATGTAAAGGCAATATTTCTGTTTAGACAAATACTAAAATTATTTGTGCGTGAAAGAGTAGCACATCAATAAAGATCTAATAAAAATAGCTTTAAGGAAAACTTGTCTCCTTTCTTAAAGTGGTATTTACAATGACTGACTCAATCTATTCTAGAAATTACCATCCTACTAAGCTCAATTTATCATGTTAATTTTTTCATATGGATTGGATTGACTATCTAAAGACTTTTTGCTATGTTGGTTTTTTGTAACATTTTTTATTAACAGTACTTTTATTTTCGACTATTGTAAAATTTTGTCCTATAACCTTTGATTTGTTGTGAGGCCCTGCTGGGGTGGCGGGCCAGGGCTAGAACCCGCCATCCCTCCCAGGCGCCTCATGAGTGGCTGGGCACAGGGAGAGCAAGTAGCACCTCTGCCTCATGTCTGTAAGTCTCTGGATCAGCATACCTGGGACAGATTGAAAAAAAAAACTGCTGCAGGGTGTGTGGCGATGATCCGGGCTGTGATAGGCTTGTCTGCTGCTGGGTGAAGTTCTGACGAGAGGGAAGCCTGATGTGGAAGATGGTAGCCCTCATGGAGTGGGGTGGGGGGGGTCGTCTGGCTTATTGTGAGGCCCTGCTGGGGTGGCAGGCCAGGGCTAGAACCCGCCATCTCTCCCGGGCGCCTCGTGAATGCCCCTCCACTCCATGAGGGCCGCCATCTTCCACATTGGACTGCCCTCTCGTCAGAACTCCAGCCAGCAGCAGACGAGCCAATCACAGCCCGGATCATCGACACCCACCCTGCAGTTTTTTTTCAATCCGCCCAGGTATGCTGATCCAGAGACTTACAGACCTGGGGCAGAGCTGCTACTTGCTCTCTCTGTGCCCAGCCGCTCATGAGGCGCGGGAGGGATGGCAGGTTCTAGCCCTGGCCCACCCCCCAGCAGGGCCTCACTACAAGCCAGACACCCCCCACCCACTCCATAGGGCCACCATCTTCCACATTGGACTTCCCTCTCGTCAGAACTCCACCCAGCAGCAGATGAGCCTATCACAGCCCAGGTTGGCCACTTGCGGCCGCGTGGTTCATTTATATATGCTGTATTTAGAGGTGACTACAAGAGTATGCCACCTACACGGCAAGCCTGGCAAGCTGCCCGTGTCGTATTTGATATGCCAAATACCAGTAACAATTATACTAGGTCATTCCCATGACCTAATATAATTGTCTGAGGCTCTTTATGTTCCTGGAGCAAGCAGATGCCCCTTGGGCTCTACTAGCATAAGACAGGACATATGGATATATTACTGGTGCCCGCTCGAGCAAATAGATGATGAAATGGAAGATAGTGATAGTGAACCTTTGATTTATTGTGATTATTTTGTTATTTGATTATTGTTTACTTCAATCACTGAAGACAAAGTGAGTTTTTGAATTATTAGAGCATTTCAACTGACTTTGTTTTTCTCTTTACTGTGGCTCCTGACTCTCTTGGCCTTAGAGTAGTCTCTCAATAAATATATCATGTATCTGAAGAAAATTCAGTGAGTATCTTGCCCTAGAAAGATGAAAAATCTATGCTTGGTAACAGTTTTGATTAATCACAAGTGTTACAAACAAGATGTAACTTTTTTTGGTGGGGTCCTCAGGAATTAATCCTGGCTCTGCTCTAAGGGTCCACTCCTGGCTGTGCTTGAGGGACCATATGAAGTGCTCGGGATCAAACCATATTGCCTTGTGCAAGGCAAGTATACTACCTACCATACTATCACTCCGGCCCAGATGTAGCAGTTTATTGAGGTTAAGTTTTAGATGGAGAAATCAGAGACTTGGTTGATTAGAGTACAGTGTAATAACAGATTTGTGATTTGAATTCCTTGCCAATATATCCTATTACCATCAGTTGGTGGAGTGAATAATGTATAGGAAATAGGAGCTCAAAGCTCTTTTCAAATTTGGGATTCTAGTTAAAAGACAATCTTGATACTACATAGAGAAATAATATATCATTAATAAACATGAGATGCTATAATGTGTTCAGTATTTTGGGGTGTATTTGGATCACACTTGACTGATTCAGGGCTTGCTCCTCTGTGCTTAGGGTTGACACCTAGCGGGGCATGACATAACATATCGAATGCCAGTAAGAGAACATGGTGAACATAGTGTTTAGCTTAATCCTTACATACTATGCTACTCTTAAGTCCATAAAATACTCACTATTACCAATATGACATGCACAAATACCCCACAAATCAAGCAAGGTATAGCTTTAAAAGAGTTTCTAATCTGATCAGGGATCATCGCACACATTCACCAGACACATTTGAAATAATAAAGAATCTGACATAGACACAAAGGACATGTTTTCATACTACTAAATCAGTGTGACAGTTTTTGCAAGAGACAGAAACAAAATGACCTTAAGTCTTGGCCTAATAATAAGAATTTGCTGACATTCCCAAAGTATTAGTAATGACAATGCAATCAGGAATCCAGTCATTAATGCAATGATTCTAATCCATCCGTGCGGTTAAGGCATAATGGAGGACTATTGAGTAGTCCACCATCTCTAGCCATGATCCTGTTAAACCACCATTCCCAATCCTTCTTGTTTTCTCTGTGCTTTCTGCAATTTAGGATTGGATTCCAAGAAACCCTGCTGCGAGGGAGGGAAGGTAACTAATTCGAGACGATACAGTTTTACACTTTGGGGCTCAAATTGTTTTTATTTTGTTTTCCTTTGGAATGGGTTTTATGTACAAAATATCAAAAAACAAACTCCTAACAAATAATCATTATAATTTTAAAAGCAGTATATTTTGGATTAAAAATAAAGCTTTGTATTCATGAGAAT
The DNA here is from genome assembly GCA_021461705.1 of Cryptotis parvus. Taxonomy (NCBI): domain Eukaryota; kingdom Metazoa; phylum Chordata; class Mammalia; order Eulipotyphla; family Soricidae; genus Cryptotis; species Cryptotis parvus. Next base: position 20,863 of record JAJIBD010023734.1, on the reverse strand, counting down.
CTAAAAGCGGATTTTCAAGAAAATGTATTCTACTATCATGGCAAAATCAGAGGATTAGGAATCAGGAGACTTAAATATAGGCTCTTCCATAGACCTAAGGCATAACCTTGAGAAACTGATTTATTCATCAGTAAAATAAGGATTTTTAGATACTGAGGTAGTTTCCAGACAGGTATGGTATGGATCTTTCAACATGCTCATTTCAATCCTGAAGTAAACTCTTAGCCCTTATAGTGCAAATAACTTAAAGTATATTTCTCACTTCTTTGAAGCTGAGAAATCACATATACCTCACTTATAGTAGCCTTTGGGCTTTATATCAACTTGCTCTTGATAGTTTTATGCCTAAAAGACCAAATATATCAAGGATGTGATTATCTCTAAAACTCAACATATTTTATATCCTCACATGAATGAATTCTCAGCTTCTTATGTCTGTGCTTAATGTGATAGTCACAGTCTTAACGTGTTCTTGACTGATTTAAGTGAAATGGTGTTTTCTGTACTTCTTATCACTTTTTAAAAAATATGTCATGTAGTGGTGGGGAATGTGGATAAGGGCCAACAGTTAGTAATGGAAGAAATATATCTTTCTGCAAATCACAAAAATAGTACTTAATTTTTATCTGTATAGGTACAATAAAATAGTTTTGAAGATGTCTATTTATCAATGGAAGAAATAAACTTATGCTCTGAAACTTCTGTAAGTTTCTATAAATTGAGAAACTTATGTGCAGCATTACATTTTTTACAGTTCCTTATTCTAATTAAGTAGAGAATAACGGAAAGAAAGGTGACTGAATATTTTAAATGATTAGTGCAATCTGAATTTTCCTAAACTTATATCTGTATTAAACACTGTTGATTTCAATAAGAAGCTTGTCATTATGATGCTGATGCTATTTCTCCTAGTGCATTTATTATGCTTTGGAAATATGCAGTTAATCAAACATATATATATATATGTTTTCATTCATTCAGAAACAATAATTTATGATTGTGGTGACTCAATATTTATTATTTTCTGAGTATCAATACCAAGTTTAATTCCCTCGCAATACACCTCAAAAGCCAATTATATAAAATTGAAGACATTAAGCTGAGCAGAGGAAGCTGGTCCCGTACTCTGGTGATTGATAAAAGTGATTTTCTTTTGGAATAACTAGAGGGTTGCATCTGAGTATAAAGGTTGCCGCAAAGGGAGCTTCAGAGAACTTTAGAGAATGACTGTAATAGTTCATATTTTATTTTGTGTGGTTGTCCACAAGCATAATAAAGTGATCAGAATTACTTATCCTGAACATTGAGTATCTATGCATTTTATTTCAGGGAACTTGTACTTTAAAAAGAAATGATCTAAACATTTTTGTTTAAAAAAATCTATTCTTTCTACATAACATTAAAAACAGTTGAAACTAAGATTTTCTGAATGGCAGTTTAGTAAACTCCTTGGGTCTTAATTCCAGTGAAAATCCAAACAGACAGTAATATTTAACAGCTCAATTTTTAGAAGTGTTTCACCATTATTTTAAACAGAACCACTTTACCATGCTGCCAATCATAAATTAGACCAGGTCAGTGATATTTTTAAGTAGTTCAAAGGTACTTTCTTTGGGTATCTGTAACATTAAAAGTCACTTCAAAAAGAAGAAAAATCATAGATTGATGAAAACACGTTTCTCTGCCTTCATTTTACTATGTTTTGTATTTATAATTTATTCATTTATCTACCTATTTCTTTCTTTTTTTTTTTTTTTTTTTGCTTTTTTTGGGTCACACCTGGCGACGCTCAGGGGGTTACTCCTGGCTCTGCACTCAGGAATTACTCCTGGCAGTGCTCGGGGACCATATGGGATGACGAGGATTGAGCCCCGGCCGACACAGGCCAGCTGTGTGCAAGGCAAACGCCCTACCCGCTGGGCTCCGCCCGCCCTCCTATTTCTTTACACCAAGAGCCATCAAGGGGAATTCAGAGGAGTAGAGGTAGGTGGGAAAAATATTAGTTCGGCAATTTAATTTGTCATCCACATTATCTGGAGAGACTGCAGTTGTTTGAAGACATTTAAATGTGCTGCTATCAGTGAATTTTTACCAAAATGAAACAGAGGTGGGTCCTTCTGAGTTCTGGGTGAGTGCTAGCAGTTGCTTCATAGCGCGGAATCACACTGGCTCTGTTTGCTTTTAAACATAAGTTTATTCCATCTGTTATCTTCACTCGAGAAATACCAATGTGTCTTTAAAAAGTAAACATGCCTATTCATAAGCTTTGTTGCTTGAGAGCTTATCATTTCATATAGTCAGATAACTGTTGTAATGGACGGAGCCATCAGCAGGAAATCATAGGGGTTTCCTCTCAGAGTTCATTTGTGATAGAAAGAATTCTTTAAGATTCAGCTGATATTTGCTTGAATTTTTTTTTGTTTTTCAGTTTTCCTACTAGTGCTGCCTGAGAAATTTCAATGTCTCCCTTTAAATTTATAAATCAAAATATCCACTAAACTGCTTGAGAGAAGGCATTGCTTCTGTTTGTTGAGGAATGAACTATTTATCATTTGGTAAACAATGAGATGGTAGTCCTCGGACTACTGACAAAGTAATGCTAGCACACCATCAGCAAGTGATTAATTAATTCAGTATCTTAAAATATGTCATGTCATCTATGTAATGGAGATGATAAAGTCAAGCTCACACAGAAATCTCATATCGTGGGGAATAAAGGGCACAGAAAGCAATTATGGAACAGAAATGATGAGAGTGCCAGAGACTGATTCCTTCAGCAAATATTTCTTAGAAAAGCTAATGAGAAAGACATGCATAAACAAGACTAAAATAATCAGAATTAGGGAAAGCAAACTGTAATGGATGAAGGATAGAGGTGATTTATTTGATTCATAGATGATAATATTTTGCACTTATATTGGAACTATCCCATATGCAATTATATAGAGAGATCCAGTATCCAGAAGAACATAGAGCATCTCCAGTAGATTTTAAAGTCACAAATTATGAGGCAATGGTAGTCAGTGACATTTCTTTAGATAGAACATATATTATGAGAAGAAATTCTTGTCCAAATTAATTTCTTAGGGTTGAATAATAAAAACTTATGCTAAATTTATACTGAACCAGTTGAAGTTCAGTGGTGCTTAGTAGAGGCACACTCCTTTGTTGTGACTCTTCGATTAGACATATCTGTCTGCATTGTGGCTGGAAATTGCTGGCAACACCAGGGAACACAGACTGTGGAGTTGGCAGGCTCAGATAAATGAGGTGCAGCTTGAGAGCAGCACTGAGGGTTGTATCTGCAGCCATATGCTTACAAGTTTCATGCAAGGCATTCTAAGCCACTGAGCTATTCCTCTGCACCTCTATATTAGCGTAAGGTTAATTCCAGAATTTTCTATCTGAAAATTATGTAAGCATAAATACAAATTTTAGCATAGCTTTTAAAAATAAATCTGATGTCTCTCTCACTCTTACACACACACACACACATACACATACATGGGAATGGCATTACAGCCTTCAAGTGCAAATGTAGTTATTCCATCAAAAGTCATTTGAGATGCAGAGTGTCTACCTGCCAGAATCTTTTGACACTGTTGCTTTTCAAAACATTAAGGAGTATCATGGCTTCCTCTATCTCAAAGTTCTAGTAACCTGTTCAGGAACTCTGTGTTCCTGTGTGTTCAAAATGAGTCATGTCACTTAGCTGCAAGATTCTGGTTATCTGGTCTGTTTCTTGAAGTGGTTTCTGAAGGAGCAGGCTGAATTTTCTTATTGACTTCTGTAATGTAAAGCTGACAAGTTTGTAATTCTAGTGCGATCTCAGAAGAAACTCAGCAAACTGTTTTCTACTTTGTGCCACTGTGGGAGTAAAGTTGTAAAAAAAAATGTCCTATCTATGCAAAATGCACTGCAAAATACAACTGAGATGTGCCATATCAGAAACTGTTGATGGCAAGAAAAAAGTTTCCTGGCTTACAAGTTAGCAAGAAAAATAGTGTTCGTAGAAGCAAACCATAAAGCCCATTGATACTATAAATGTAGTAACTTTTTTTAAGTCTTTTTTTCTCAGCTACAAAGATCCTTTTTCTTTCTTTCTTTTTTTGAGATTTTTTAATTTATTTTTTAAAATTTTTTATTATACCACCATGAGACATACAATTACAAAGGTGTTAACAATTGGTTCTTGGTAATACAGTATTCCAGCATCCATCCCTCCACCAGTGCCCCATTTCCACCACCAATGTACCCCACCCCTCCCGCCCACCCCCAGGCTGCCTCAATAGCAGGTACCCCCCTTTCCTCTCTTTCTCTCTCTGTCTCTCTCTCTGCATCTCTCTCCCTCTTCTTTTACACATTGTGGTTAGCCCTGCAGATATTTAGAGTTTATCACTTAAGTCTCTTTGTGTATATTCAATGGTGATTTTTAATCTGCCATTACCATTTCCCACACTTAGTAAAACACTGGTATCTATTTATATCCTATTAATGAATGCAGTCATTCTATATCTGTCCTTTTCCTTCTGACTAATTTCACTCAGCATGATAGTCTCCATGTCCATCCATTTGCAGGTAAATTTTATAATTTCATCTTTTCTGACAGCTGCATAGTATTCCATAGTGTAGAGGAACCAGAGTTTCTTTAGCCAGTCCTCTGTTCTCGGGCATTTAGGTTGTTTCCAGATTCTAGCTATAGTGAATAGCACAGAGATGAATAAAGAAGTACAGATAGTGTTTCTGCTATGTGTTTTTCGGTCTCTCGGGTATATTCCCAGGAGTGCTATTGCTGGATCACATGGTAGCTCAATGTCTAGTTTTCAGAGGAATGCCCATATTGTTTTCCAAAAGGGCTGGACCAGTCGGCACTCCCATCAACAGTGGATGAGAGTCCCTTTTTTCCCCACATCCACGCCAGCACCGGTTGTTCTTGCTGTTTTGGATGTGTGCCAGTCTCTGTGGTGTGGGGGATGGTACCTTATTGTTGTTTTGATTTGCATCTCCCTGATGATTAAAGATGAAGAGCACTTTTTCATATGCCTTTTGGCCATTCGAATTTCTTCTTTTTGGAAGCTTCTGTTCATTTCTTCTCCCCATTTTTTTTGCTGGGGTTGTTTGTTTTTTTCTTGTGAAGTGCTTCCAGTGCCTGATAGATCCTGGGTATTAACCCCTTGTCAGATGGGTATTGGGTGAATATCCTTTCCCACTCTGTGGATTGTCTTTGAATCTTGGTCACCGTTTCTTTTGAGGTGCAGAAGCTTTTCAATTTTATATAATCCCATTTGTTTATCTTTGCTTCCATTTGCTTGGTCAGTGGTGTGTCGTCTTTAAAGATACTTTTAGTTTCGATGTCGTAGAGCGTTTCTCCTATGTTTTCTTCGATGTACCTTATAGATTCATGTCTGATGTTGAGATCTATAATCCATTTTGATCTGACTTCTGTGCATGGCGTTAGAAGGAGGTCTAAGTTCATTTTTTTACATGTAGCTGCCCAGTTTTCCCAGCACCATTTATTGAAGAGGCTTTCTTTGCTCCACTTAATATTTTTTGCTCCTTTATCAAAGCATCTTTTGATGAACTGGTCATTAAAAGACCCCAAGATGATTTTCAGCAACCTTTGAAGCATTTCTGATCCTTTAGTAGCTGATGATAATTATAATCTCTACACATTTTCATTCTCATTATTGGAGATGTTCCACATTCTAGTATGATTTAAATTTCTATAAAAAGTAGTGACTCCAGAACTGGCATTTAAATGTTATAAAGATGACAAGTTATGATCAGTGGCACCTTAGACAGGGTTGGTTAAAGGGGGCTTCTTTTTACTAATCCAAACAGAGGTCTTGTGTGGCTGCCCATCAACCATTTCTTATTTTATTAAGTTGTCTTTTAGGATCTGAGTAAAATTTCTGCTATTCCATGACACTTGCCTGAACATTTCAGCCTCGCATGACTGAGAGTGACTCAGCATTTAGCTTATGGATTTGGTCCGCTGCTAAACCTCTCCTTCCTGACCTCCAGTGACATTTTTTTAATTGTATGTGTTGTCCAGCAGTTGAGAATGATAATAATGCTAATGTTTCCAATTTAGGGCTATGACACATGTCAACTGTAGAGTTCTGAAAGTCATGGAGCTCAAGATTAAATGTATTATCTTTGGAAATTCTTTGGTGTCATTTTGTTCACTAGTAAATGATAATATAAATGATAATATCTACTAGTAAGCACAATACAATGATTTTAAGTTATTAAGAGAATATAAATAATTGAGATAATGAGATATTTTAATATTAAAATAAAATTGTTTTCCTTGAAGGAATTGTAAAATGCTGCTACTATTTTAATTACCTTGTAATTTACTTGGTTAAGGTGCATTAATTTAGCATCAAAAATCTACTTCTGGAGCCGGAGTGATAGTAGAGTAGGTAGGGTGTTTGCCATGCGTGCAGTAGTTCTTGTTTCAATCTCCAGCATTGCATATGGTTGCCCAGCACTGCCAAGAGTTTCCTGAGTGCAGAGCCAAGAGTAATATGTAAGCATTGCCAGGTAGGACCCAAAAAAACAAAAAAAAAAATCTCCTTTCCTGATCCAAGAGAGTAAAGGCAATGAACGTTTGAGAATGGATGGTGATAAAGACAAATATTTGACCTGGGAGATGACTTAAAGGGTTGGAGTTTGATTCCAGGCATGACATGGTCCCAAATACTGCTAGGTACAGCTCCCTGAGGAAAATGGGCGAAAACGACCTTAAGTACTCCAGTCAATTTGGAGGTTGGGTAAAGTTAGTCAGATTAAATTAAATATATACTTATGTAGTCTCATATGACTAGTAAAATGCATAAATGCTAGTAATAATAATAATAATTAAAAATGAAACAGTAGAAAAATCTGTGGCAGATTCTATATGTATACAATTAAAACCACCAAAACACTTTTTTAAAATAAAATACAAAGCACGCAACATATTAGAATTTGTTTAAATGGGAAAGACTATTACCCCCCCCACACACACACACACACAAACACACAAACATACACACCCATGAACAGGCAGTGATTTAAGAACTTGGTAATAAAAAAGCATGTCCTTATTTGTTCAAACTCTGTATTTTTCAACCTTTTATTTTTCTTTGTTCCCGTAAGACCTTGTTTTATTTTTTGTGCCGCCTTTCCTCCATCCCCAATATACTAGTTGGCCCCTAATCTCATGTCATGGCCCCATTTATGTGATTATTCACTTGTGGTCCCTTGTTTTATCCAGGGCCCTCAGGAAGGCATATAGTCATAACTTAAAATATAGTGGTCAAGTGTGCAGAAGAAGAGAGAGAGAGAGACAGAGAGAGACAGAGAGAGAAACTGTAAATATTGATATTGGTGCTGGAAAATGTGAACTGGTGGAGTGATGGGTGCTGGAACACTGTATGACTAAAACCCAATTATGAACAGCTTTGTAATTGTGTATCTCATGGTGATTTAATAAAATTAAAATAGTGCTCTAAAATATTATTTTAACCAATATTCAGTAGTAATTTTTAATATTTGATAGTACTAAATTTAGGATCTTAGGTAGGGTAGAAAGATTCAGAGATACTGATTTTTTCAATAATAGTTTTTAAAACCTTGCTGTGATCAAAAAACAGATTTAATGTTAAAGATACAAAAATGAAATGACATATGTTTAAAGAATTAAAAACTCAGTTGTAAAGGAACTAGAAAGTCATACAAATGCCAAGAATGGCTGAATGTACTATTTTTTTCCAAAAGAAGTTAAAGTTTAATTTTATTCAGTTTAATGATAGATTTCAATGATATAATTCAGACATTTCTGTCACGTTCCTAATTTAAAGTCCCTGAGACAATGATAAATTATGGTAGCATAAATGATCTATTCTTTAATTTTGTGTATAATATTTTTGAAATATATATAATGCTCCCTTCTTTAGTGATGAAATGGTATATTGGATTTCAGAAGGGAGAACGTTGGGAACAACATATCTATCCTGCGGAATTTGGTATGTGGGCAGGTGGACGTGGCTATCAAAGGGATCTGAGAAGAAGTCATAGATAATGTTCTCCATTGCCTTTCTGGAAGATGTGATAGATCCATCAGAACGTTGTAGGGCAGTCATCTTGTTCTTATAGTTGGTGAAGGACAGGCGGGCCATGCGAATGCTTTTCCCGGCTTCTGCTGCATTTTCCAGTAATTCTGCTCTTCTCTCTTTGAAGTCTTCCTTTATCACTTCTCTGCACTGCTTTTGCAAGCTTGGATGTTAGCATTTGGTTGCCTGAGGCTTGCACCTTGCCACGGTGGCGAATGAATTCGAGAGTTTTTGAAGTCAGGCGCCCTTTTGTGGTTTTTCTCTCTGGGCATTCTTCGCACAATCAGAATATGGTTGCACATTCTTCGCACAAGTCAGTAAAAGAAGGGACCAGCACCAGGCCCAGACAAAGTCTGACCCGAACACCTGAAGAATCTGCCTTCACTATTCATCATTACACTGGCTCAGCTCTTCACACGCTACCTGTCCGTATGCAAGGTGCCCTCCCATTGGAAAACCAGCAAGACAGTTCTACTGTTAAAGAAGGGAGACATCCACAACATTGGCAACTATCGCCCCATATGCCTGTTGTCTGTCTTCTACAAGTTGTTCACTTGAGTCATCATGAACAGGATTGGCAGAACATTAGATGAAGGGCAACCATGCGAGCAAGCTGACTTCCGAAAAGGATTCAGCACAATTGACCATATCCACATGGTAACCAAGCTCATTGAAGTTTATAGGGAGTTCAGGAAGCCACTCTGCCTCGCGATCATTGATTTAAAGAAAGCCTTTGATTCTGTGGAGACTGAAGCGGTCATCGAAGCCCTAGATAAACAGGGCGTTCAAACCCAATACATCAAGATCCTTCATGAGCTGTATTACGGATTCACCACCAGGATCTCACCATTCTACAAGGAAGTGATCATCAATGTCAAAAGAGGGGTTTGGCAGGGTGATACCATTTCACCAAAACTCTTCAGCACCACCCTCAAGAACATAGTGAGACAATTAGAATGGGAAGGACTGGGAGTAAAGATAGATGGTCAGCAACTACACCACCTCCGCTTCGCTGATGACATTGTTCTAATAACACCAAACATTAGCCAAGTGGCACAAATGCTGGCTGACTTCGACGGAGAATGTGGAAAGATAGGTCTACAGCTGAATCTGAAGAAAACTATGTTAATGAAAAATGAACTAGTTCCAGAGGCCCCATTCACTCTCAATGGAACAAGCATCTCTGAATACAGCAGTTATGTGTACCTAGGTCGAGAAGTCAACATGATGAACGACCTAAAACCTGAGCTGCGCAGGAGGAAGAGAGCGGCATGGAATGCCTTCAAAAGCATGGAAGAGATAGCTAAAATGACAAAGAACCTCTGGTCCGGGCACATCTCTTCAACTCCACCATTCTCCCTGCATTAACATATGCCTCAGAGACCTGGGCCCTACGAAAGCAGGATGAGAATTCTATTAGGGTCTCCCAAAGAGGAACTGAAAGAGCTATGCTTGGAATATCACTCCCTCACTTAAGTGAAAGAAAGAATCCGAAACTCTGACCTCTGTTGCTGTTCCAGAGTCAGGGACGCTGTCTCGCTTGCCAAGGCATCGAAAATCAGATGGGCTGGACATTTAATGCCATTTAGAGATGGCCACTGAACTAGAGTCATTACCGACTGGGTCTCACGGGATGTCAAAAGATCACTTGGCGGCCCACTTACAAGATCCTCAGACTTCTTTGTCAAGACCCTGTAGGAATGGTTTGAGGCTCTTTGTATTCCTGAAGCAACCAGATGCCATTGGGCTACACTGGCATGTGATAGGGTCAAATGGAAATATTACTGGTGCCTGCTCGAGCAAGTCAATGAATAATGGGATGTCAAGTGATCAAGTGATCAAGAATTTTCCAATATAGGGTTTTCTTATTCTAGGGACTTAATAGAGTTACAAACAGAAGATGACTTGCTTTGCAGTTTGGGGGACATACATCACTTTCATATGCTTTTTTATATTTTTTGTTTTCTTAAGAAAATTAGGTAGCACCTGTCTGTCCTCAGGAATTACTAGTGTCTCTGTGCTCAGGAATCACTGTTGGTGATGATCAGGGGACTATATGTGTTCCTGAGATTGAGTATGTGTTGGTTTTATGCAAAGGTACTTGCCTTATTTTTGCACTATCTCTGCTCCCCATAGACTATATATTTTTCATTGAGCTTAAAATCTTTGCAGTGAGGTACCAAAGACATAGTAGAGAAGGGAAAACTCCTGCATTGCACATGGTTCTTTGACCATGATGGTGGTTCAATTCCCAACATCACACATAGTCACCTAAGAATCTACAAATGTCAGACTTTGGAATCGATACTGAGCACTGTAGTTGCGCTCACAGTTTCTGCCATATTGAAATCCATAATGGTAAAATCTCATGATAACTCTTTTTTAAAATTTTTTATTTTTACAATTACAAAGATATACAATTAAAAAGTTTATATTTGGGTTTTGGTCATACAGTGTTCCAGCACCCATCCCGCCACCAGTGCCCATCTCCCACCACCAATGTCCCCGGTTCCCCTCCCCCCTCCCCCAGCCCTCCTCCATGGCAGGTTCTTTATTTCTTTCCCTTTCTCTCTCTCTTTCTCTTTTCCTTCCCTCCAGACTATGGATTACAGAACATACATGATTGTCATGTGTATCTTTTTGCCTCTATTTAATGCTCAGTTCTAGGTTGGCATTAGTACCCTCGACAATTGTTAGCACACTGTTCCATTTTCTGTATTACCTAGCCTCTGACTCCCACACGTTTGTGATAATTTCCACCTTCGACAAGACTTCCTGATATATGTTTCACTTGACCTTGGATATTGGTGTCATAATATGTGCATATATATTTATGTTATGCAGATAAATGCAGTCATTCTGTATCTGTCTCTCTCTCCTTCTGGCTAATTTCACTCAACATAATCTTCTCCATGTCCATCCATTTATAGGCAAATTTTATAACTTCATTTTTCCTAACAGCTGCATAGTATTCCATTGTGTAGATGTACCAAAGCTTCTTTATCCAGTCATCGATTTTCGGGCACTCTGGTTGCTTCCAGATTCTGGCTATTGTGAATAATGCAGCTATGAACATAAAAGTAGGGTTGGTGTTTCCGCTGCGTATTTTTGGTTTCCCAGAGTAGATTCCCAGGAGTGGTATGGCTGGGTCAAATGGGGAGTTCAATTTCTAGTCTTTGGAGGAATATCCATATTGTTTTCCAGAAAGGCTGTACCAGCCGGCATTCCCACCAACAATGAATGAGTGTCCCCTTTTCCCCACATCCATGCCAGCACTTGTTGTTCTTGCTCTTTTGAATATGTGTCTGTCTCTGTGGTGTAAAGTGGTATCTCATTGTTGTTTTGATTTGCAACTCATATAAGTCTTTACTTCAGTTTTCTTTTGATGTAAGTAATTACCGTAGAGCACTCTAGTTGTAGTAAAAAAACTACTTTTGTTTCAAAATTGTCATAAGTTCAGATAATTTCCCATAAATTTCTGTTCCAGAGAAATTTCTACAAACAGATATTAGGTAATAAAGCCAGAGCATGTAGGATAAATGTTTCTTGCATGAAACCCTGCCATTATCAATATTTTAAATCATGTTGCCTAAAACATTTTTTAAAGATGCAAATGAACTGTCGGTAAAACTGACATCATATCAATCTTGTATCTGAGTGAGCAAGAATAACTTTATTACACCAGACCCCAAAATTATTATTTGTTACAGAGGGTGGGATTCAAGTGGTATACAGGAGATCCAGAGGCTTCTTCTGGAGTGGGTTTTGGCCTATTGGACTAGCAGTTCAATATAAGTGTTCCAGGATGTGTTGCTATTCGGGACCTATTGTGTTGTGGCTTACCTGTGTCTCCCAATAGTCAGAGCAACCACACCCAGTGGTTTCCCTCAGGTCAGATGGATGCAAGGATATGGCTTCATAAGGCATATGTCAACTCCTGTACTCTGGCTCCATTCCCTAGATCATGAAGGTTTTAAGACAATGTCACATACCTTGCTGTCCAACTTACTAAAAATTTAAATGATAATTTGTTAGGAAGACAGCAATTCTAAATTTACAAATAAAATAACTTCCAAATTTGTAAATACAAATGACAAAAGTAAGGTGGAAATTAATTAAAAGTAATTGAACTTAATATGATTTTTAATAAAACCACATTGGAAGCATAATTGAAGCATGACAGTGAACCAGGGAACGCTCAATAATTAATTTTATTTTCTTTTAATAACCAAATTTCATTTTATTTTATTTAAAAATTGTCAAAATTTATTTTAAAACCATGATTTACAAAGTTGTTCACAATACAGTTGTTTCAGGGATTGAATCAATATTCCAAAACCAGTCCCACCACCAATGTGCCCTTTCTGCCACCAAAAACCCTAGTTTCCCACCCACCATCCAAGCCTGCTCTGTTAGCAGGAACAAATTAATTAACTTCATATTGCTTATTACAGCACATATCTCATAATGGAGTTGCTAAAGATATGACCTTTCTTCTGGAGTGGTTACTTGCAAATTGGGTCATCTGTGTTATTGCTTTCACTTATAGAATTTAGTGCTCTTCTACTCAATTTTTAAACAAACTTGTTCATGTTAATTTCTTACAGACATTCAATATCCAACTCCAATTCCACCACCATTGCAACTTCCCACCACCAATATTTCCAATTTTCCTACCACTCCTTAAGCCTGCCCCTATAGCAGACCCTCAATAAGGCTCGATAATTTCTTAAGGTACTGTTAAGAATTACATGAAAAATTGTTTGATATCTATCATTTAGACTTTGAGATAACTCTAACATACACTTCAGGTATGGTGCTTTGACCCCAATGTGAACTTCTGGGGTGAGCTGTGTGGGCTTGATGCTGAGCACTTCTGCAAGAAATTTAAAAAAAATAATGCAGATGCTCCTGATTACCTCCAGACATACTGTCTCATTAATTAGACCTATTCATTTTATTGCTAAACTTTATTTAGCTCTGAGTAACATACTTTCTAGTATGTATTTTTAGGGTCTACTCATTTTTCCTCAAGAGATCACAGGGCGATAAACATGCCGACAGTGGTTTCCAGGCTTGCTGTTAAGAGAAGTGATTCAGGGAAACAATCTGTTTAATTTCAGAGGAAATTATAAAAGCAAGATAACTTACTGCACATAAATTTCTTCTAGGATATACTACTGTAGTTATGTTATTCATAGACATGTTCTCACTTAAGTCTGTGTGATCTGAATATTGTGTATGGCTTGAAAAATACGCATAAAGTATTTTGCTGTAAAAGTTCCTGAATACTTCTTGAATATTCTATGAACATCGCCTGTAGAGAGTATTGTAATCAAGCACTGATTGAAAGGTCAGAGGAGTGACTGTAAATCTGTTATTGTGGCCCAATCTGGGCGTCTCTAAAGCCATGGTCTCTATGTACTTAACTTGTTCGTGCAAGTCAGACTGACAGATGAGAGACTCTATCCCTCTGTGTTTCTGGTTTGAAACAGTTCTGTAAGGCTTCACATGCTTTATGTTAGAACTTACTGGGTACAGAAACGATTTACAGTCTGTCAAAATTATGTTAACAGCAATTGTTTTCATTTTCATGCTAGTCTTTGGCAGAATATCAACTACTCAGTATTCTAATGTATATTCTTAGAATGTATGAGACTATTCAAGACAGAATAAATTTTATTAGTTATTTGATGGCACTATTAGTTGCCTCTAGTAATATAGCCACTCTACCAAAAATCATATTATTGGTAAAAATCTGACCCAACTTTGAATCTAATTTACAAAAGAAACTTATAAAAAACAAGAGCTGGAGAAGAAGAAAATGACCAGTGATGAGAAACCCTGAGAGTCAGTTTATGGATCCGAGTTTGCCAAGGGATTGGAGGTGGAGATTTGGGGGAGGGGTACTGACACTGGAGTGATAATCACTTGATCACTTGACATCTTGTTATTCATTGATTTGCTCGAGCAGGAGCCAGTAAGATTTCCATTTGACCCTGTCACGTGCCAGTGCAGCCCAATGCCATCTGGTTACTTCAGGAATACAAAGAGCCTCAAACCGCTCGTTCAGGGTCTTGATGAAGAAGTCTGACCATCTTGTAGGTGGGCGGCCACGTGATCTTTTGACATCCTGTGGGATCCAGTCGGTAACGACTCTAGTCCAGCGGTCGCCTCCAAATCACATTACATGTCCAGCCCAACTGATTTTCGATGCCTTGGCAAACGAGAGGCCGTCCCTGACTCTGGAATAGCGAAGGAGGCCAGAACTCCGGATTCCTTCTTTCACTTGAGTGAGGCGTGATATTCCAAGTATAGCTCTTTCAGTTCCTCTTTGAGAGACTCTGGATAGCATTCTCATCCTGCTTTCATAGGGCCCAGGTCTCTGAGGCGTATGCTAATGTAGGGAGAATGGTGGAGTTGAAGAGATGTGCCCGGAGCCAGAGGTTCTTTGTTTTTTTAGCTATTTCTTTGATGCTTTTGAAGTTATTTCATGCTGCTCTCTTCCTCTTGTGCAGCTCAGGTTTTAGGTAATTCATCATGTTGACTTCTCGACCTAGGTACACAACTGCTGCATTCAGAGATGTCTGTTCCATTGAGAGTGAGTGGGGCCTCTGGAACTAGTTCATTTTTCGCTTTTTAAAAATTTTTTTTTCTTTTTTTGGGTCACACCCGGCAATGCTCTGGGGTTTCTCCTGGCACTGCACTCAGGAATTACTCCTGGCGGTGCTTGGGGACCATATGGGATGCCGGGATCGAACCCGGCTCGGTTATGGGCCGGCAGCTGCGTAAGGCAAACACCCTACCCGCTGGGCTATCTCTCCGGCCCCACTAGTTTATTTTTCATGAACATTGTTTTCTTTAGATTCAGCTGTAGACCTATCTTTCCACATTCTCAGTCAAAGTCAGCTAGCATTTGTGCCGCTTGGCTAATGTTTGGTGTTATTAGAACAATGTCATCAGCGAAGTGGAGGTGGTGTAGTTGCTGACATCTATCTTCACACCATCCTTCCCATTCTAATTGTCGCATGATGTTCTTGTGGGTGGCGGTGAAGAGTTTGGGTGAAATGGTATCACCCTGTCGAACCCCTCTTTTGACATTGATGATCACTTCCTTGTAGAATGGTGAGATCCTGGTGGTGAATCCGTAATACAGCTCATGAAGGATCTTGATGTATTGGGTTTGAACGCCCTGTTTATCTAGGGCTTCGATGACCGCTTCAGTCTCCACAGAATCAAAGGCTTCCTTCAAATCAATGAACGTGAGACAGAGCGGCATCTTGAACTCCC
The DNA here is from genome assembly GCA_021461705.1 of Cryptotis parvus. NCBI lineage: Eukaryota > Metazoa > Chordata > Mammalia > Eulipotyphla > Soricidae > Cryptotis > Cryptotis parvus. The sequence continues at coordinate 5,471 of JAJIBD010023734.1, read as the reverse complement.
TACAGCCTTCAATGAACTTGGTTACCGTGGTGGATATGGTCGATTGTGCTGAATCCTTTTCAGAAGCCAGCTTGCTCACATGGTTTTCCTTCATCCTGTTCTGCCAATCCTGTTCAAGATGACTCGAGTGAACAACTTGTAGATGACAGACAACAGGCCGATGGGGCGGTAGTTGCCAATGTCGTGAATGTCTCCCTTCTTGAACAGTAGAACTATCCTTCTGGTTTTCCATTGGGAGGGCACCTTGCATTCGGACAGGTAGCGTGGTGAAGAGTCGAGCCAGTGTATTGATGAGTTGAAGGCAGATTCTTCAGGTGTTTGGGTCAGACTTTGTCTGGGCCTGGTGCTGTTCCCTTCTTTACGGACGAAATGGCATGTCAGATTTCAGAATATGGGGTGATAATATGGCCCTAAAAGACTGCAGGCCTAAAGCACTTTTATTAACAGTCGTAAGTCACCAGTATAAGTGCCTTTAGTGTAAGTGCCTAAATCAAAGTTGGGAAGAAAATAAACATAAAAAGCCACACAAATTCTAAACATTGCAGAAAACAATAGATTGCTAGAAGTGTGTATACACTCACTTTATGTTAAGGCTTTTAAACAACTGAATTGGAGGGTGATTGTGGCTTCCTCCCTCAGGGGAGGTCCCAAAGCCCCAGGATCAAGGGAACCTCCTGTGGATTCCATAGCCGTAACATTATTTGGGGGGGTCAGGGGGGTGACTATGATAGTGGATGGTGGGCCTAGCTGGGTCCACAGCAGTACTCACTGTCCGCTATCCTCCCTCCCCCCTCCGGCCTGGGTCAGGGGCTGACACCATTTCCCTGAGCCACCAGGAATAAAGAGCAAAGCCAGAGGTTCACTAAGGGTTACTCTGTTTCATCAGAGGAATCTCTGCAGGACCTCTCTTTCTCTCCCAGCAGTTTCTCCTGCATGTTGCTCTCTCTTTTGAGGGTCTGTGCGGGCTCCTCTAGTCAACACTCCCCGATGTCTCTGCTCACGGCTTCATGTTTCTGTCCTCTCCCAGGACCTCCCCTGTCAGGACCCTTTTTCCTTAGGTCTTTCGACTCAGGGCTTTTTTCTTCAGGTCTTTTCTCTGGACTCCTCTGCTCTGTCCCTATCTATTTCCCTAGTTACCTGTTTCATCTTTTGCTACAATACCCTGTGTCTCTGATTCCCTATCTAATTCTTTAAGTTTCTCCCTGTTGCCCTGCTGCTGGTGGTCCTAACACTCAGCAACCCTGAAGCTCTGTAGCCCTGTAGCTTTGAGGCCAGCCTCGGCCTCAGGCATCAGACCTTGTGGTTCTGGTGCTGGCCCCCGGGCCTAGGCATCAGGAGCAGCTTCTCCCTCCATTGGTGCTGGCCATTTGGCTCAGGCACCAGGGGGCCCCATGGCCTAGGTGCTGGCTAGGCACTAGGAGGCCACTAGAGGCTCTCTCAGTTCGGAAGTGTCTCCCCAGGGTGCTCTCCTCAGAGCCCTCTTTATAGTCTTGGCCAGGTTCAGAACCCAGGCCTCAACTGTCTTAACAGACCTTGAGAGGCTAGTACTGATCCCATATCCCACAAGTGTACACTGTTTAGATTCATGTTTAGTGATTTATAGAACATTTATAAGTTGTTTGTAAATAGCTATCTATTTTAGGTAGATGTTTAGTAACAATATATTAGTCACAGGTGGAGTCTTTATCCAGCCTTCACTTGGATTACGCAAATACTGAGGGTTAGAGCAAAACTGCCTGATTAAACAACTACTGCATTCCCCAGATTCTTATGGCCCAACTTTCAGGGCAAATTGGTTAGTCCAAAAAATAACCCAACATACACTAGTGGTCTTTAACTATGGGAAACATCAGAATAGGACTGAGAGTTAAGACAGGTCCCCTTCACGTAATATAAAAATTCAAGGAACTCACTATCAAGTGCTTTATTATGCTTTTGGAAAAGGGAAAAATAGAGTATCAGTTATCTTCATCAAAGTTAAAGTGCTGAGTGTTTTTTTTTTGTTTGTTTTCCTTCCTTTTTTATTTATTTTTTAATTAATACTTTATTATACCACCGTGAGATACATAATTACAACGTTGTTCATGTTTGGAGGTTTCGGTCACATAGTGTTCCAGCACCCGCCCTCCACCAGTGCCCATATCCCACCACCAATGTACCCAATTCCCCTCCTCCCCCATAGCCTGCCTAAATGGCAGGTTCTTTATCTCTTTTCTTTCTCCCCTCTCTCCCTTCCTTCTCCTACACATTGTGGGTTGCACTACAAGTGCTGAGTGTTTTTAAGGAAGAACATGTACCAAGGGATGATTTGCAAGGTGCATGTGTGTGTGTGTGTCTGTGTGTGTGTGTGTGTGTGTGTGTGCGCGAGCGTAAGTTTTTCTTTCTTAAGGTAGTTATGTGTGATTAAAAGACATTGACTCAACTCAATAGTGATATTAGTACAAAGACAAAAGGAGACTTTTCATAAGCATGCACATAAATGGATACTGTTCTCTGTTTCCTCATCGCCACCTACTTATTTGGATCTAAGATTAGTTAAGACGAATAGAGTGAGATGAAAGATAGTTAATGCTAAAGTGAATTCACCTGTGCTAGGGGTTCTTGAGGATTGTATGAAAGAATTACATACAAAACTCAGAAGGTTGAAAGTTAGTTTAATGTACAGAGGGATTCCAGGTCCCTTCCCAAATGTCTAGCTTCTCTATTACCTGTGAACGAATTCCTGGCCCTGTCCCATGCAGTCTGCTCACATTCCACGAATGATGGCCTGGTCCTGTTCCTGTGCTGCTCTCTCAGTGCCTGCTGCTGGGCTTCCCAACTGTACCCCCAGAGGTCCCTGTTGTCCTGTCCCGGCTTTCCTTAGTCTCCAGCCTCTACCCTGTCCATGTGGGTGAGACTCCTGTGCTCACTACCTTGCCCTGTACCTGGGCATCCATGCCCTGCCTGAACCTGGGCTATCCTCGGCATCCAATACTGTAACCTGGGCCTCTGAGCCTGGCCCTTCCTGGAGCAGCCCTTGCTGGACCTTCTGTGGCCTATGGGTACTGGGCCCTGTACCTGGGCATGCCACCTTACTTGATCCAAGGAGAGAGGGAGGGACCGGTTGGGAGCAGCTGGCAAAAGAGTGAGAGAGCTTCTTCACTTCACTTCTCTTCTGTTTCTCCTCTGGGGGGAGGCGGGGGCTGGGGTTGTCTTTAATTTGCTGCCAAATCCCCCCCCCAGGTATCCCCTTCTACATTCTGGTTGGCTGCCTAGTCCTTAGGTGTGGTTAGCTACTTGAGACCTGGTGCTTTCCTACTTAGCTTCTGCTGTTTCATGAGAACAAAGTTATCTATGTACCAAGTCAGTAGAATGGTAAATCGCATCCACTTAAGAAATGTCCAAAATTTTAATTATATATATTTTAAATTCTAAAAAATACATATAATACATCTTAATAAATATTATTCTGCTATTTCAGAACTGAAAATGCCTGAAACTTCATACAATTGGCCTGAAATGTCACCAAGCAAGTCAACTAAGGAAAATTTGCTCAGTTCATTGTCTATGTTTAAAGGAAAGGACACATGCAAATTTATATATCCACTTTACATATCTTTTTAAAATTACACATTTGATACACTTAGAATTTATGATTGCATATGACCACCTTGACATTCAGATTTAAATGGGAAGTTTCTATCCCATTTGTTTAGATCTGAATAAAATGTATATATCAGTAAGCAGACGTTTTCTGCTCTAAAGAGTTCATTTCACAGTAATGTTTAATAAGATTTTGTTGGTCTTGATATGATTTTGGTACTAGTAAAGGATTTAAAAGTTTTACTCCAAAAAGGCTGGATCATCAGAAGATGCTGGAATCTCAGGAAATATTTTCTTTTGCCTTTTGGATCACACTGGAGATGCTCAGGGGTTACTCCTGGCTCTGCATTCAGGAATTACTCCTGAAGGTGCTCGGGGACTATATGGGATGCTGAGGATCTAACCCGGGTTGGCGCGTGCAAGGTAAATACTCTGCCCACTGTACTTTCTCTCCAGCCACTCTCAGGAAAATTTTAGACAGGTATCTTGGTGTTTTCCCTTTCCTTTTACAAAGACAGGGAAACAAATCAGTGCTCAAATTACTAAATAATTCTGATTAAGATGACTTTATTGTTTTGATTATTTAAAAATACGTTTTACGGGCTGGAGAGATAATGCATGGGCAGACCATTTTGACTTGCATGGAACTGGGTTTGATTCCCAGCACCCCATATGGTCCCTCTGAGCCCTCCAAGGGTGACCTCTAAGAGCAGAACAAAGACTTCTGAGAACTTCCAGGTAGGAGTGATAAAAAAACCAAATATTGATAATAATACTGCTGCTGCTGCTGCTGCTGCTACTACTACTACTTTTACATATAAACCACTTACAGAATGTCTATTTTCAAAAAAGATACCATCCATTGATAGTTATTATAGTCCTAATGGCCATTTGAAAAGAAATATATTTTGTTAGAATATATAAAAATATATTTTGTTAGAATATATAAAAAAAGGACACAGGTACACCCGGCAGAGCAGAAACCAGCTTCCACAATTGTGCTGTGCGGCCCTGGCGATTTACCTCCAAATTACCATAAATATTCTACCCATCCCTCTGAGAGAGCCCCACAAAATAATGAGAATATAGCACCCGCATGGCAGAGCCTGGCAAGCTGTCCGATGCGTGTTCGATATGCCAAATCCAGTAACAAAGAAATGTTTATTTTCCTGACCCCGAAAGAGCCCTTAATATGGCAGCAGTAAGAAAGGCAAACAAGCAGTGTCTGATAAAATTTCATGGCCATCCTAGGCTGCCAAAAAAGAAGGACTAAAATGACTGCCTGTACTTTGAATGCACTTATGCTGGCATCGGAAGCATATATTGAGGATCTGATGCTGCAAGTGCAAAGATCAAGTACCACATCATTGGTCTGACTGAGACGAGGGAGACATCAGTTGCATCATGCTGTATTTGACACTGGAGAAGAATTGTTCCTTGGAACATGCGACGAAAGAGGCATTGGTGGTGTTGGTGTCCTTGTCAACACGAAAATGGCCGTCAACATTGATTCATTTGAATGCCTAACAAACCAGATAGGACAATTACACTTGAAGAGATGTGGCTCACTGCCAGCAATTTCTATCTTCATTGTATACGCACCAACATCCACATACAAAGAAGATGAAATTGAGAAATTCTACATGGAATTGGAGGAGTTCTATAAAAAGATCACACCTTCTACAAGATCATAGTCGGTGATTTTAATGCCAAGATAGGACCAAGAAGATCCGCTGAAGAACTCCACATCGGGACCCATGGCCTAGAATGGAATGAACAGGGTGAGAGGCTATCTGAGTTCATCATGTCCACCAAGACCATTCATGGGAACTCACAGTTCTAGAAGGCTGAAGCGAACGTTGGACATGGGAATCTCCGGTGGACAGTCC